>JAQIXR010000017.1:0-88898 GCA_034700825.1 Quadroppia sp. Gr-Ori-00064 | reverse complement strand
CAGGATTTGTCCAGGTTTTTACCGAATTTTTGGTCAAATGTACAGGTTTTGACAAAATGGAGTTGGTCACACTAGCCACAGCACAGGCATATGTTTAAAAACAGAACTAATTTTTAAATTGAGAAATGTTGAGAATTGAACCCCAGATGAAAGTCTGGATCTATTGCTTAAAGTTTTGTTATGAAGTTTTTGTATATTAAACGAAAGTTTTCTTTTGAGTTGAATTTAGATTTATTTCTCACTCTTAACGATACGAATCTATTGAAGGGTGCACTCACTCACATGTGCTCCTCACTGGTCCAGGGGCACATCCTAATGGTTCGGGATATGTTTGCAGCGCACAACCATTTCAGCCCTTCCCTCCATTAGATGCATGTTCTCTATGTTCTGGCGTTGAATATAAATTGAATGCATTTATTCCAATGCTTTGCAGTCAATACAAATAGACGATTGAAAAGTATTTTTAGTTTATAGCGAATGTCAGAAAATGATAAATTTTGAGTCAAAATAATACAACATTTCATACATTAAACCAATGGATGTGTGAAATGTGAGCCAGTGTTTCATTTTTGCCATCGAAGAAAGCATTCAATGTTTGTGCTCCGAATAAATTAAATTTTTTCTGTTATTTCAATGAACTTTGATTTTAATCAAAGCTTAAAATTCATTAAAATTTATAAAATAAATACCGAAAAAAGTTTTTACGAAATACTAAACTAATTGATGAAATAAATATCGCATAGAAACCCCTTAACAAGAGTTCGTGAAAATCACCAGAACTACTACCGGTGCGCATGACTTGTATGTACAGTGCAATTGCGAAGAGAAAAGTTTTTTTGCGTAAGGTTTGCACAACATATACATACCAGTCCTCTCTTCCATTCATTTAGATTCAGTTCTGTTCTCTTCAGTGCTATTACTGTTCCTGAACTCCAAGTGAAAAAGTGTTGTACGAGAAGAAGACGGCAGAGAAGGACTGGAAGAGAGTATCTGTGCTATTGAGTACTTGAGGGAAATAAGTAATAATAAAGTTATACTAAGTTTTCTAACTCAACAAAACGTGTCTCTCGTGTATAGCATTATTGCTAACAAAACGTATATATAATAAAAAAGTCTTCACTTCTCATATCATATAAGAATATGCAATAGTTTTCATATAATGTCAACCCATCGGAAGTGTTGTGTCAAATAGGGTACAACAAACTGGTGTCAAAGATAACGGCAACAGACCATCACTGGCATTGGCATCGATTAACAGTGCAATTGTGATTAGCCTTCAATTGCATACAATTCCCTTCAATTCCCCTTCAATTTCCTATTCAAACCTTCCTTTCCATCGCTATAATCATCAATAGTATTGACCATAACTTTGTGACCACTTTTTTATCTCTCTTTGATTATTGTATTCATTCTTCGTGTCGTTGTTTGCCATCATTCACGATATGTTCCAATCATTTGTGTCTCATAACTGACTTTCCCATCAGAAACTATGCCTCATAACCATCGGTCACAGAATGTCTCAAATTTGACACAACTTTCCACAAAATTCTCTCATAAACTATTCATAAGAAATGGAAAGACTTTACAAAAAGCTTCGTTTGACGTGAATTCAACGTCAATACTAGTCATCAAAATATATATTTATTTCCTATTACTTAGTCTTCAATTTCACAAATTAATTGCTAGTAATTTACGTAAGTCTTCAATGTTTGCAAACATTTTAAATATTATTATTAATTATTTTTTATTATTATTTATCTTTATTTTTATTTTTATTCAAGTCTTGAAAAAATAAATATGATTTCAATTTTCACATAACTTTATAATTGAAATAACACTTCATTTCCAGAGAAAAAGTTATGTCAAAAAATATTTTTTGATTTTTGATGTGTTTATTTTGGATGCATTTTTATAGTGAAAAACAAATAATAATAGCTTTTTCTGAAGTAAATTCCAATGTCTTATAACGTCTTATCTTTAAATATACGCTAAAACTTTAACAACAGTTTTCGCACACATTGTTTGACTGTTAGACTTAATCCCAATTATAATTGACAACGAATTTATTTCATTAATTACTTTGAATTTATTGTCAAAAGTTATTCTCAAAAATGAAATTAAATATAATAAATATTCTGTTAATTAGTGTCGAAATTATTATTGATTTTTATATAAATAGTGATTATTTTTTTGAATATAATTTGCATTTAATCCATAATAAGTGTTATTTGCATTTATTAAACATTACTCTTATATTATATATTATATATCGTTTACAAACTCACAATCTATTCATTAAACGAAATATCTTTTTTTTGTTGAAAAATTTCATTCAATGATATATTTTTCTTCACTAAATAAATACAACAAACTTTTATTTTGTCAAAAGTTTGTGAAAATATCGTTTGAAAGTTGTTTTTCGAGTCAGACCTACGAAAAGGAAATACAAATACTTTGGAGAAAAGAGAGGACAAAAAGTACACAAAAAAATAACAAATACTTTCTGTAAACGATTTCACTGAAAAGTGAGAAAAATATACTTTTTTTTGATAGAATTTAATCCAATCATGAATTTCGTATATCTATTATCGCGAAGAATAGTCTGAAAAATACACTTAAATCCTCAATAAGTATTATATTATTTCTTTAGTTAACAGAATATTTCAAATCAAATGAATTATATTTAAAATTAAATATAAATTCTCTTAAAAAGCTATTTTCACTTCATTTGAATCCTTTTGAAAATACAATTCTTTAGTATTTAAAGTAAAAATATATATAAATTCAAAGTTAACTCATTTTTAAATATTTAAGAGTTTTTGTTAAAGAGGTTTAACTGGATTTAAGACTAAGTCGAGGAACGGCTGCTTTTCAGTAATACCATTGGACTCAGAGTAGAGAAAACTCTATTGAAATGTAAAGAAAGAATTTGTTTCTCATTTCAATACGGGTTTGACTTTCCTTACGGTGTGAGCGGTGTTACTGTTCAATGACAAACTCCACGCTCATAGAGAGCACAGGGATTTGTCTTTGAGTGCGAGTCGACTGAAATAGATTTCTGAACAAAATTCTTGTTCAAAATCTTCTTATTGAAACTGTTTTTTCATATACCGAAGCCCTTCATCTGTTACTCCAGAGCACATGTAGTTTTGAATAGTTTTACTATAAATTAAAGTCAAAATCACTTTTTTTTTATATAAATAATGGATTTTAAAAGAGTTTTCGTCAGAAAAATTGCATTTTTTGGAAATAAATCATTATTTTTTGATTGCTTTTTGATTTAAATAATGATTTGATTTTTATTATTAATATAGTATATCAGGGATTAAATCATATTATCACCTTGGTCACTGTAATGCCAACCCATCGGCCTTCTTATGACAAAATAAGTCCTCTATTTATGACATTCTTTCAAATATTTGAATAAATATTCAATATTTTAATGTTTTGATGGCTTTAGAGATATTTGAAATATTTGTTTGAAATGTTTGTTTGAAATGTTTTGAAACCATTTGTGGTTTTTATGACACAGTCTTTCGATAGAAAAACAATGGAATAAAACATGTAATTAATCATTGTTTTTGTGATACTCGAAAAGTATGAATAAAAGGAGCAATTTTTTGTTCAAAAAACATTACCTTCTCATTGAGCTGTGACGACACACCTAAACAGCATAGGTCAGAGTGCCGGTGCTTTCAATGGTGGTGGTTATCAGCGGGAGATTGTAATCCCATTGTATGTATGGATCACTCTATTTATCACACTTTTTGGCAATAAGTTTTCAGTCAATGAGACGGACGTTAACCGACACTAGACTTGAGTGACGGGAACGGTGTATAAAGAAATGTCAGTTTTATAGAGAAATTGGCAAAACTTTTCACTTAAACCAATTACTCGTGACTACAATTGATTTGATTATGATTTATGGCTTTCAGCAAAACATACGAATGAAAGAGTTTTCACAATAACTGCTTGTAATGAAAGACCGAATGAAATGCTAATCAAAATGAGATTCACTTTCAAAATATCGGTTTTCATAATGTCTTTCAAAGTATTAGTTTTATGCAAATTAATAATTATTTTTCAAAATTCTTTTCCATTAATAAATTGCTGTCTGTTTTGGCAAAAATTGATTCATATTTTGTATTCATTTTCATATATTATTGAAATTTCAATATCAATAATCTTCACACAAGTGTTGAAAAGTGAATCCATAGAAATAATGGCCATAAGAATAGAGAAAATCCTATTCTTTATTCATCTTATCGTTTATTTTTCGAATTCGTGTCTACTTTTGAATGTATTTTTCGGTTGTTTTGAATTTTGGTTTAAATTTAATGGAAATAATTTATGGTATCATTAAAATGAATTACATTTGCTTTTGAATGAAGGGAGTTGTGTATAATAGCTAACCTACCGGTGCTCACATCGTCTAACATAGCACTGAAATGTAAGCTTTAAAATGTTGAACATTTTGAACCATATGTCCAAAAAAGTACTAAATATTATTGACCCAAAAATGTTGAACACATTTGTTAAGAGTAATGAATAAAAACATTTTGTGTTACCTATCGCTCAGTCGATCAGTTGGGCTCTCAAAGTGTTGCGTATGGATGTATGGGTGCCTGCAATCGCTTTTACACTATCTATAAAATGTTTATAAATAAAGTTTTGCATACAATCTATTGGTCCAAAAATCTGGATTCAATTTGAACAGACATTCGGTTAACACTCGACAGAATCGGTCATAAAAATGAGTGAAATTCCGATCGTATATAACATTTATATTATGGGTATTGAGAAAGAAGTGTTCAGTTTTGCAGTGAATTTTTGTTGAATATTTTATTATTTTTTTGTTAAATTTACTTTTCATGCAATAAATTAATGAATAATTGATTTTATTCTCTAATGTTTTGTTTGATTATTGATAAAAACTCTTCACATAATATTGCGGAGAAAGTGTTCACTGGATATAAGGGATGACATCAAATCAAATATAATATAAATGTTAATCAGATAACTATTTGACACAAAAAGAAAAAATTAATTGATTTTCAACACAACTCTTACTTAAAGGAGAGTTCACTCAATTAAAATGAATATTATTCTTGACATCAATTCATTCTTATGTCAAGAGATGAGAGATATTTGTCTTTCTTAGAAAAAAATTTTATGAAAGAAAAAAAATTCAAAATTTCTTTTAATGGCTTTTATGTTATTAAGAATTTTATTGGAAATTTCTCACAGTATTTGATAATAAAAAATAAAGATTAATAAATATGTGTTAATAAAGATAAATATAATTTTTAAAAAAAAACTTTTGAACTAAACATTAATAATTGATAATTAGTTCACTTTATGTAATGATTATATTTCTCATTTGATTACTTCACACGTTTTTATAGATATTGTATTTATGATAACTAATAATATTTCTCAAATTTATATAATTTATTCTAAACTCAAATCAAATCTCATAACTAATGCGAGCTATAATTAAATGCAAATATTTTGTTAAACACTATAAGAATAAGACAAATAAAGACAGATTTTGTTCACAAATGGTTATGAAAATCGATTTTCTTTTATTATTCTCATCCGGGAAACTATGTTCAGATGATGTGTCCATTCATTTGGTGACGAATTTTCAATACAATAATTTGCATTTCCTTCAAAAATATTTACATTACACCATATAATGGCAACGACTTAATGACAGAACACAGAATCAGACAAATATTAACTAATATTTTTGATAAAAATTCAATTTATTTTAAATTTTAATTAATTCTCGTTTCAAATCAATGCAAATGTAATGCAAAGTCATATAAATTCTCTTTTTTATGATATGAATAACTATTCTGTTAAAAAAATGTCAAAGTTTGCAAAAAACGTGAGTCCAGGGTCTCATTAAATGCACACACGATTATTCGGTTCACTTTGATCTGAGAATAATTGAAAACCGATTAATAAATACAAATCATTTTTGATATGAATTTATATAATCATTAGATTTTTGTTTATAACTAAAGATTTTATGACAACTCTTTTAATAGTTGGCAATGAAATCAAATGAACTATTTTTTGCATAAACTCTAAACTCTTTGCTCTTTAGAATAGTTGACGGAAATATCATATATTAAGGAACCAATGATAAAAGAGTAGAGGATTTGAGAAACACTTCATATAATTATGTTTTTATTTGTATAAATTTATATAAATATGAGTCCAATGACTGCCAAAATGATGTTATTTTTGGTAATTCTCTTATTATTTTCGTGAACGATATGTCACTTAACGCCTATTTTTTCCTCTTCTAAAAGTTATTTAAAATCTTATTTTAAAACTGATGGCAAACATCCAATTGTATGCCATTTCTAAACTTATTCACAATAATTTGATCCACAATTAAGTTATTAAATAAATTTTCAGACGAATAAACATTTTTAACTAATGTAACAAATATTTCATAAATTTTTTGATATTATCTCTAATAATAAAAATGTGATTTTGAATATATGAGTGAAAATATAATTTATGAGACATTAGTGAAATATTTTTATACTATTATTATTATATCCACACATAATATGATATATTGTTCACATCTGTTGAGTTGAGAATATATTTCACTTTTTTTTGTTTAAAACTAATTCATAATTGCTTTCATAAAAAGTAATATTCCTATAGTTATTGTCAAAAGTTTTATGTAAATTTAAATACATTTTTTTATTCGAAACTAATTTGCAAATATCACGAATCAAATGAAGCAAAGTTTACAACACTTTTATTGTTTCAATAATTTGTACGAAAAATATTGTTTTGAAAACGACTGTATATTTGCTTTTGTTATACGACTTCAAACTATGGGCAAATCATTGATTCATTTGCTAATAATAGGGCTCAATATAGCACAGGAGGGCTCATATGGTGCGAGGGCTCACATAATCTGATCTGTTATTAAAATGTTTTTTGGTTTCACTCCAACCAACAAATTGTCTATAATTAGAGATAATTAAAATTTTACTCAATTTTAGACAAAACAGTATTGTTTTGGAGATGTTTTGCCAACAATACGTGTATATAAAAGAGCGAAATAATCAAAATAAGGCAAACATTCATTTGAGATGTTTTTCTTTGAACCACTTCTCTAAACACTCAACTATTTTGGCAAACATTTTGTGTTGCACTCAAATCAACATTTTTGTGAATTCCAGGCCTTTTTCACTCAAGTATTTCCAAGATATTGTGTATGAGTTGAGATTAAAGCAATAAAAACAAAACTATTCCTTAGTTTTTCTCTTAAAATATATTTTTCAATTTTATTGCAAACAATTAATTCAATAAATTTTTTGCTGATATCGAAGAGAATCACGTATTTTAAAAAACTTTTAAAACAAACATTAAAAAACTTCTTTTGTTTTTCATACAATGTTTTATACAATGTTTACTGATTTTGGGTTCGTTTTATGCCAACAGAATAATAATAGATTAGATATAATTGAATCGATTTATTATATTCTTATGTATTGTTGAGAATCAATACAACTCTTATCCAATCATTCGCTAAATTGCACTTTTTTTCCAATTTCAGTCAAATTATTCTTGAATTTTCACTGTTTTTATTTATAAATTCTTCTCCTTTCGTATCGATTGGACAGTTGTGTTGAGCCGTATGTCAAATGCCTGCCATTAATCTTCACTCTATTATATATTGACTGCTATTTCAATATTTGATGAATTCTTGACTCTTTTCAATCATTATTTGCTGCAAAAATGGCTCAAATATTGCACAAAAAATCTATAGATTATTATTATATATGAGATATAAATCTTATGTAAACTTCAATAATCGATATTCAGTTGGAGAACAGATTCTCGACTCAAATAATTGATTCAATTATACCGTAATTTGATTTCCCTTTCGTTTATATATAATTTTTTTTGTTGAATATTTTTCCACAAAAAATGATTCAAATTTTTGTTTTATTCTTTTAGATAAAACTTTGAGATTTCATTTCATCTCTTGTTTTGTTGAATAAATAATTCAAATAAACATAAATACAAAGTATTTTTCGATCAAAAAATAGACTTTTTTGTAATGAAGTTATAAATAAAAATATTTTTTTTATATCAAAATCATTAAGAATTTATTGTTCATTGAAAATATTTTTGTTAGTTTTAGATATTCTTTTTATTCGTGAATATTGTGTATATAAACATAAAAGTTGCGAACATTTATATTAAATATCAATTGCCATGTATTTTATGATATAAAAAAATGCCATTAAATTATATTAGAGTCAAAATGTTTGACTACTTTTGAAATTGATTTAAAATAACTTTTATTTCAAAAAATGAAATAAAAACAAATAAAAGTCCAATTCGTGACGAATAACTCGAGTGTATTATTGTTATATTACAGCCATTGAAACGATATATTGTTTGCCATAATATAAGAGTTGTATATAATATAATATGAGTTGATCTCATCATTTGATTCGAGCAGAAAATAAATTGTTCATCAAATAAAGGCAGCACTTATTTGAACATAGGGTCAAATACGGCTCAAATTGGTTTTGCTTGACTATAATTAAAGTTTGTTTTTTCACTTAAATTCGACAAATATTAACCAAATTTGTGTTGAATTTGTTTGTGGTTTTAAAACCCCTTTCCCTTCGGCTGAGCACTGATTGAAAGTGATATTTGTTTCACGAAATAACTAATTGTAAATATAATATGGTTTTTGGTTTTGCTTTATTCGCTTCAAAGGATTGTTTTTTGGCATTTTGTAGTGAATGGCAAATAATTTTGACTCTAATTGAAACAACAAATTGAATACAAGACATAAACGAACCATAAAATAGGGACCGAATATAGAGAGACCGCAAATATAATAACGTTTTGTTGAAAATATATATAAGTTTTATAAGTATATAATACTATATAATAATATAATATTTTTATTAAACAAAACCAACAAAACCATCGAAATTGAGTTTTTTGAAGCAAATAATCATAAAAGTCTTCAACTCAATGGTATTGTCTCTTAATTTTTGTCGAACTCAATGTTTCCAACAGTTATTGGTCTGACTTTTCAATGATTAATAACATAAACCAATTGATAGTTTCAAAGCAATCAACGTTTGAGCACAAATTGTAGCACAAAATACAGCACAAAATACAACACAAATACAACTTCTTATCGAAAACGTTATGTTTTTGCTCTCAAATAATACATTAATCATTTCACTGAATCCAATCATTTTCACCCTTTCCTTCACTCCTTTACAATAACTTACTCTTCGCTCAAATATTTAGGGAATCAAAAAAGTTTTTCATTATATTTGTTGATATTCATATACCGTATTCAGGGGTATGTTTGCATACATTCAAGTCATGTCATAAAATGACTTTTGTTTTCAATGTTTACGAGAAATACAGTTAAAGATTGCTATGAATATCACACTCGAGTTGTGTCGCAAAGATTTGATAAATGATTTTCTATCACATAATTCAAATGAATCAGCACTCGAATTAAGGGGGATATCCAGAAGGTGTTGGAGTCGAGAGTGTTTTGAATTTAATTTTTAACATTTTTATTCATTGTTTTTTGCGGTGCTTTTGATGTTTAACCCTTTGATCAATTCTTTATGGAATACTGAATTAATTTTATTATAAAGAATGTGCAGTAGTGACCAAGATGATAGGGTGAAGGGGCGGTAATGTGATGGAGATTTCACTTCATTTATAATTCATTGTTTAATATATGACAAGAATTTTATTCAATAGTAGTATTGAATTGCAATAAAAATTCTGTTCAAACGATTTTAATCAATGATTTATACGTCAAAAAATGTGAACTTCTCTGCCTTTGAAGCGCTTATAAATTGTTTCCTTTGACGGAACGGTAGGTCTCTCTCAAAAGCCATTAACTGTTTTGAATTTGAGACATAAAAAATCGAAAGCAATCTTCGGGTTTGAAGATAACAGTGAGACCACTGAAGGCATTCAGGCGTGGATTGAATGACAAAAATGTTTACGAATTGCGAATGAAAATTGCAATTCACGTGAAATAAACGTTAAAACAGAAGATATTATATGAAGAATACCACGAATTTCGTGATTCTGTGCGACAATACCTGTCCTTCACATCAATTCAATGCAAAGCTCAGTTGTATTGCCACTCATACTGTATGTAAGGATTATCTATTGCTCTGTTTCTTTGGTTACAGAATATCTCCTCAATTCTAAGACAAGTGTTTGTGTGAACCATATCTTCAACAATGAAATCAATGAATATTATAACGATTTTCACGAATCAATCAATTATTCTCTTTTGAGATATTCTTTATTATGATAAATATTACACCAAAAACTTGTCCAACAAAATGAACATTCATTGAAGAGATGGACAGTTAGGTTGCACTTATTTCTTTAGTATATTGTCTGCAAATTTTATTAGATATGAAATTTAAAAAAATATTTTAATAGAAATTTATTGATTGAAAGATCGGTGAAATATATTTTAATTAAAGATTATCTGAAAAATTCTAAACAATAGTTTGTGTAACGAATGATTGGATCTTATATTACAACTAATGTATGAAAATATATATTATTATAAATTTTGTTGATTTGCATCAAATTGTAAGTCATTAATAAATATACAGTAATTATAACAACTCTGACATTCATAGCGTCGTTAACCTGAGAGCTGAGAACTCATGTCATTGGCATAACTCATGGCCCACACCCCACACCCCAGACCACATACAACTGCCAACTGATAGCTTTCCGCCCAAATGTTAGCCAAAAATTATTCAAATCTTCGTTACGTCAAACAAAAAGTCAGTCAAATATGAGTTTTTGTGTAATTCAAACACAAAAAGAAAAACTTTAGAAATAAAACGAATGACAGAAATGAATATATATTTACGTGAAGTAAACTTATCTGAAGTCTTATATCCTGGTCATAAAACTTAATGACTTCACTCACATTGAGTGCTGTGTTTTCACTCATTTTTCGATATTTGTCTTCAAATTCATTACGAAATGTAAATAAATATTTATTAAAATAATCCCACTTTTATTGTTAGAAAAATATTATTTTTATGTTATATTTTTAATGAACTTTTTCTCGACAATAATTATTATATCTGTCGACTAATTATGAAAATGTAATGAATTATTCTTTTCTTATTTTTCAATAATCTGTGAACTTTTATGAATGTTTTCATTCATATATACAGAATAATGATAGAATTTGTTGAATTGACTTCATTTTGATTTATATATCTCTCTATGAAATCACAACTCAATTATAACTGCATTTCTCTTATGTATAACTTATTATAATTATATTTACAGTAAATCTATTTACTGTTGAGACAGATGTTCGCAGTTGTGATGAATTATGGCATTCGTGTTAAGGTATGTCACTTATTATGAGACAGACATACCATACCGTATGGCTTGACATAACCAAGACTACTGGACAGCCAATACTTGAACGAAATATTGGAAATTTGAATAAAATAATTAAATGTATTTTCGATGAAATAATTGCATTATTTTTGACATCAAATTTGATTACATTTTAAATATTCTTAAATATAAGATATTTTTGTTTGTTATTTGATTTGATTTATTAAACCCCTTTTCAGGCATTTTTTGTGATATTAAATTCAAATGAATTGCTAATCAAAGCCAATGTCAGTCTTTCGGGTGAATACTCTTTTAATATAACAATGAATGGGAAAGTCATTTATTAACTATTCAGACATAAATGAAAAATCAAGTTCTGTTTGCAAATCCGCCCCTAAATCTTAAATATTCCTATTGATGACTGAAAACACCCTTTCATTAAATGCTTGAGGCGTTCATAATTGACACCAGAGTTTAAACTGGAGGTCAGACCTGAGACCTGAGACCACCGCCAACTCATTTACATTATAGAAAGCCATCCATTCATTTGGTTGTTGTCTTCGAGATCAGTCTTCGAGATCAGACTGAGATGTGTTTGATTGACAAAGATTGAGAGCACAGTAGTGTCTGAAGTGGTCGTACAGTATATCTGAAAACTATCTCAAATCGATATCTCATTTCTGTTTGTTTCACATTATTTATCAAAAAATATTTTTCAAATATAAATATATTCAGAATATCTATAATAAAAAATAGTTTGAATTTTTTTCACGTTTCAAGTTTTGAAGAATTAGTTTCCGAATCATTTTTGAAAAGCAAGTGAAATGATTGTCGATTTCTATTGATATTATTGGCTATAGTTTTGTTTCAAATATTTTCTTTCATTTCTCAATGTTTTTATAAATAACTTATTTTTATGAATGGGTTTATTGACTGACTTTAAATGTTTTGTCAAACTTTATAACATTAATAATCAGTGTTTGAATTAAAGCTAATAAATATCATATCACTCGCTATGCCATGAAATTAGTGATAGTTTCAAATTAAACGATTAATGATATATAAAATTATTTGTTTTAAACCTTTCAAGTGATGAATGACTTTTGCAAACACGTTATTATAGTTATTATGTTATTTGCATTGAAATATTCAATACATTATATGATATTCGAAACAATTTTTTTGTTTTATTTATTGCTTTTAAACTTTAAAATATTTTGTTTTTTAAGTATCAAAAGATAATACGATTTATATGTAATCATAACTTTGTTTATATTCTGTGTATATGTTATCCAAAGACACAACAAATAATCTAAAATCACTACATCTCTGCCCACTTGAGAACCAAAGGATAATTAGTAGGAAATGTAGGAAATGATTCATTTAGTTATTTCTGTTTCTTTGGCATAAATTATAACTAATTTTAATTGCATTCAAAATAAAATTATAGTTTAGTTGAAGTTATTATTATTTTAAAATTATTTCATAAGAATTGAATGTAAAAGAATAGGAATTTTTATTTCAAACAATTTTAATGCTTTTTGATTGAAAAAATTTCTTAACAAATAGCAAAACAATGATTAGAAAAAAGTTTTCAAATAAAGTAATAAATATATAATTCAACACAAAGTCTACGAATGGTTAACATTAAGTAAACAATAATTTTAATTATTAAAGAAAGACATTATTCTTTCAAGTGTTTCGTATTAGAGATAAAACTCTAACTCAAACCTAAGATTTAATTATTCTTATGTGATTTAAATGAATTTTTAGATTAATTGAATGAAAAACATTTTCAGTAATGGCATAAAGTTTTAAAATATTTTTCATCACTCAGTATACATATGGATAGGAATATCCAAAGCCTTGAAAACCTTGAACTCAATTAACGATAGTTTATATACATTGAGATTTTGTGGCGAAAAATCAAAATAAATAAAATGGTTTAAATGGACTTTCACTGCACTAATGCAAAAAATAGTTGATTTGGTTTATATTATAAACCCTAATATGACTTCCCTATAGCTTACGCACTGAACAAACTTTGTCTGCAATCTGTAAAACATTGTAAACATTTGGTTAAAAGCGCTGTCAGTTTTGTCTGCTCTTCACTTTCACAGATCTTTCGCCGATTAGATACCATAAGTAACAGCTGAGGCATCGGTCGACTACAAAAGTAGCCGCAGTCTACCAGCGCTGGGATCTGGCTTTCAATGAAAAACTCAATGTTTGCTCATTTATTCCATTGCCTTAAACTTAACTTAATTTGTGATCAAAATTAGTAAGAATTGTTTCTTATATTTCATTCAAATACGAAACACAAGAATCGAAAGCGAGTGTAAATGTTGTGAAAATAATTAGTTGTTTCGCAAAAATCAAAATAATTTTAACGTTATTTAATGTGAAAATAAATACAAAAAATATATTTCTTTTTATGTATTTCTCAAATAAAATATTTATTCGTCTTTTCAAAAGTACTTTTATTTTAGTTTTAATGCCTTTTAATAATTCAATGGAAATAAAAACGTAAAGAACTTTGGATTAATTGAATAAAAAAACAAATTACATATTTTGACCCTAAATTAGGGGCCATTGTTTGCAATTATGTAAAGGAAGGGGCATTGGGTATAATTTATTTAATAATGTTATCGCCAGAACCATAAGAAAAGCTAATAATCTTTCATTTATTCTTAATTTTTGTTTTATTTAAACACTGAGTCGATTGGAGGCAACTATTGATGTCTTTCCAGAGACTAAGCCTTGAGTGAAAGAATAGATTAAAAGAAAAGTCAAAAATTTCTTTGTAATGCATTCATCAATTCCTTTGGTATTAGTGTTTATGTATTAATGATTACATAACGAGAAAATGTTTATTGAAATAGAGTATAGTCTTCAATGCAAGTCATTAACAATGAATTATTGATTGTTTCTTTGAGATTATAAATAATAAACTCTATGCTATACTACCGGTGCTCAACAATTCCTAAACTAGATATCCAGCAAACAGTATATCACTTATAATTAAAGTTTACATTTAATTCAATTTTTCAAAATCTAAATAATTATTTCTGAAGTGTCTCTCAAATGAGTTGACGATTTCATTGAAATTTCACAACAATTTTTATAATTAAATCTTTTCGTTAAATATTTGTCACTTTAATTATCACTAACTTTAGATGTGATCCAATTCTCTAAATAAAATATTATAATTTATTACAATTATTACAAACATTTGAATTCTTTAAAATTGAATTGAATTTTGTTAAAAATTAATGAATTTCAGAGTTTTAACGAATATTCAAAAGAAAAATTTCATTTAAGTTAATGTTTTTGTTTTGATTTTTTTGTTTATACAGTGAATGAATTCACTCAAAAGGTTTTTCAACTTAAAAACACTGAATAAAAAAGAATATATTCTGTAATAAAAAACCATTATTTTCTTCAATCGCATGAATAGTATTACAGTTAAAGTATTATATATTTTTAAGCAAACCTTTATGTGAAGCCAAAACGAGGAGTTTTTGTTTTGTTTTTGATTTTATTTATGAAAAATCAATTTTGAAACAAAAACATAATTTTTAAAGTCATGAAATCTCAGTCTTTTTCAGTCACGAAAACTTTAATCTTAATTAATATGTATTTTAGTTGCGATTCAGTTATTACTTAACCATCAGTTCATTAATCAAGTGATGTGTTTACCAAAAAATAGTAGCAATTATTTTGTGGCTCTTTTTTGAATCATTAAAATTCGTGTTCAGAATATTTTATGAATACTTTTGAATAATTGAATTTTCAATAAATTTATAGCATTTTGGACACAGTTTTCACTTTTAATGAATATCCCATTCAATAGCGAATGTTTTGTGTCTTAATTAACCACAAACTCAATGCAAAGACTCGTTAATAATCATCAAAACACTTGATTGAGATTTGTGTACAAAATAAATCTTTACTTCTTTTCAGTTAAACTTCAATCGAATTGAATGTAGAAATTGACTCAAAAGACATTTTTAACTTATTTTGTGTGAAAATCTTATTAAAAAGTATATTAATTTGAAAAATATTCAAATTTTAATTCAATTTAATTTTGTGTTAATTTCAGAAAATATTCTTCTGTAAGAAAATTACATTAAATGTATTTCTCTCTCAAAAGGGCTTATAATTTGAGTTAATCTAATGATATTAACGACTAAATAGCAAATAATTTATATAACTGTTTGTCATTTCGTTAATTCTGTAATATTAACATAATTTAAGTTATTCCGGATATTCTGTAGACATCAAACGAATGGTTAGACATGAAAAATAATATGCGTTTAATGTAAGGAAAGACAATATATTTTTGACTTCACTTCAGTTCAATCGACATTATATCAGTTGAAAACAGTCCCCAAAATTACTGACCCAACCATTTAGATGTCGACCCCAACCGAGTTTGATGTTTACCAAACCTAATCCACTCCCTTTCATACGATTTGTCAGCTCCAGGACAGACAGCACTTACCCATTCGTACAGTGAATATAAGTTTTTATGATTAAAGACTAATAGATTTTATTAATAACTTTTCATTTGTTGTCGCCTTTTGTGAACATTTTATTAACATTTGATTCAGTCTTTCGAAAAGTTTTTTTTGTGTGAAAATAGTGAATAAATAATTAGTAAATCCTTTTTCATGTTTTGGTTTTACAAATAAAAAACAAAAAATTTTAATTAAAAATCACATTTTGGCCCAACATTTGTCACATAAATAATATCAAAGCCTATAATATAACACATTATTTGTTAAATTGCTTTTTGTTTGTTATTCTGAATGTTATAATAAATTAGAATTAATATGATTTTCATTTCAGGTTTGGTTAACATTTCATTTAGTGTCAATTGCAGTGAATGTTATGTTTGAGAAATATTTTTAATACTAAATCACGAAAATATTTATTTATTTTAAAAATATTATTTAAAAGTTAGTCAAACAGTATTTGGAGTTCAGTTTGAGTCCTAAGTCTCTAATACTTATAAATGTCTTCTCATATGAAGTCAAACGAATCTCTTTAGACAATATATGGGAAGAGAATATAAAACCGTGTTTTATAATACAGTTTACATAGAGTGGCGTAACTTATAGTCAGAGAACATGAATGACTGATAATAAACTCATTCGTTAAATATCTAGTTTTGAGTTTTTTTCAATTTCTGATGATTTGAATTCAAATAATTTTTGAATTTTATATTAAAAATAAATAGAAAAAGATATTTATAATGAATTGTAGAGCAATTGAACAAAGTTTTGCAAATATATTTCACTTTATTTTTATCCTTAATTGAAATCATAAGTCTATCATAGATTCAAATCTACGATATTTTACGAAATCTTTTTTATATATTTAACACAAGAACTGGTTTTGAAAATATTGAATGGCTTTTATGAAAATCAATTAATCATTAAATTTATGAAATAAATTAAATAAAATTTTCTTCAAAAATTACTTCTAATAACAAAAAAATGAAAACAAATTCATATTTTTATTTCGGTATAAAATATTAATGTCGATTCGGTGTCCGCCACAGACATGGCATTCGAGTTCAATGAACAATATATTCGGTGACATCGATGAAGGCTTTTGTGCACCGGTAGGACATAAGCCTTAAAAATCAATTTGACATTTTTTCATATCTCTCTCTCTCTCTCTCCTCTCTCTCTCTCTCCCAACAAATATGTGATACAAAGTATTTCTCTATTCTTTGAAAAATATTATTTCATTTGAAATATTCATTTCTAGCAAAGAATGTTTTGCTTTATGTTTGTCACGAAATGACTTTTCTATCATAAGTTTGGTCTGAAGTATATAATTGTAAATATATTATTGGTTTAATACTAAGCAATAAGTATTCAAAATCAATATTGTTTTTGTCTTTCAATCATATTTAAAAACAGACTCAAAAAAATAAATTAAAAATTGTGTTCAATTGAATTATATAAATATTTTGATTAATTTTTTGATATTAAAAACATTGAAATAATATTAAATGCATTAAAAGATTTTTTTATCAAATGTTTAACACTTTTATCAATAAAATCAACAATTTTTGTCATAAAAAGCTTTTCTTTTTTCTTTGATAAGTCAGTCGTGAAAAAATGATTTCAATTTTCAGATTTAATTTGTAAATGACATCAAACTAAAGACATCAAAAATTCTTTCACATTTTGTATTGATTTTATTTTTTTAAAAATTAATTTAAAGAAAATATAATTTCATTGAAGAACTCATTTTCTTTAAAAGGATTTGTTTTTATTAAATTATATTTAGTTTTATTAAATTTATTTTTTGCTATTTTGTGGTATTTTATGTTTAATAATAATTATTAAGGAATGAGAAATTGAATGTTAAATGAATGCAAAGAATAACTAATTTAAGAATAGTTATAAGAAATGAATGTTTTAATTGTAGACAAAAAATGCATGAATTGTGACATTAGTTGAGATATGTTTTCATTATTATAAAAGCAATTCATTCATCCCTTTATAGCCTATACCACAAGAGAGCATAAAATTCAAGCAAAATAATTGCAAAAATTCTTATTCTTTTAGCTCTATTATCAGGAACTCTTCGGACATTTCAGGTCCATGCCTGCGATGGCGAAGAACTCAGACTCGAATGTCTGCCAAATACAGTGATCAGTATATACCTGGCCCAATACGGGCGCACTGTCCCATCTCATCAACTCTGTCCATCCACTCCACCATCCCTTCAATCTCTTAATACTTCATTCAATTCAAACGATACGAAAGACTGTTTGACATCCGATTCATTGCGAGTGAGTTTTCATTATATTATATCACATTTGATTCGTTTATCGCAAAGGGATTTAAGGCTAAAAATACTCATTCAATGGTTTGACAGTTTGTGTCAAAAATTTTCATAATTTATCTTAAAGTTTAGATTATTTTTTTTTGAGAAAAAAATGATAAGAAAAATATATATTAAATTGATTATTAATAATAGCACTGATAGTGGTGTCTGACAGGCCTTTCACTACAATCGATAGTGATTTTCGTTAGCATTCAATTCATATAAATTAGTCGATGTCATCGTCACAGAGAAAGGGCTTTATTTGTCTTCATTTGAATAATACGAAAGTCTTTTCGTCTTTAAGTAATTCTCACAAATAATATAAGAGTGAAAACAAAAATCAATTCACAATTAAATTGTGATTAAAGGATGAGTTTTTGGAAAATAATCTCAAAATAAGTGAAATCTATTGCTTGAGTAAATCTAAGATTTATTGTCTTGAATAATGACACAGAGATTATAAGCGGATCCGATCTTGACTTTGGATTCACATAAACACAAGTCTTGTTTGTCCTTAACTTAGTTCCAGATAGAAATCAATACAAGAAATGCTGATTTGAGGCAAACATTGATTTTTTTATATCAAACTTAGTATTCGTTACTACAAAAAGTCGAGTCTTCATGTCGTGAGCAACGGATCTGCAAGTTCTTGACATCTCCGCAATCATTTGGAGGAATAGATCCCTGTCCTGGAGTGAGAAAATATGCTGAGATTGCATTCAAATGTCGACCGAGTATTGATTTGAATCAATATTTCATTTATGGCAAAAAATAGTAATTTTATGTCATTTTTAGACACGTTTTACAACAAAGTCATTTGTTCCGGCGATCGGCTCCGACTCAAGTGCCACAAGTCGTCTCGAATTATCATATATTCGGCTTCTTTCGGCTCCACTCAAACCGGTGTACCTGAATGTCCAAATTCAGACCCCAGTCATCCCATAGCACAGTCATTGAGGCCGTCAGAGGAATGTCAGGTCAGTTATGCGACCGAAACAGTGATGAGTTCATGTCATGGAAGAAAGAAGTGTGCAATCGATGCAGACATCGGCACATTTGGTGACCCGGGATGTCAAAAGTCGACCCGTTTGCACCTGAAGGTGGTCTATACGTGTGTGCCTAAGGATGTGCTCAAGGAGTTGGACATTGGAGTAGACAATGACAGGAGTGGTAGTAATAGTGATATTCTGTCCAATGAGGACAACATAGACACAAGTGATTACACTGGCTTTGTAGAGGAGCCCCGGTATATACCTGAGCCTGAAGTATCGTCGACACCTTCTTCTGGTCATATCAAGAAAGTCTTAAAATCAAACAAAGATGATCTGGCGGTCAGTCACACGAAGAGTACACATCCAAACAGTGATATTACTTATAAGAATAACTACAATATCGCCGAAAACAACAGTTTGGACAGTGATGTGAACTGCACTCTCATAGCACCGCCAGAAAGAGTCATCGGCTTTATATCCGATTGGATATCAGCCGTCAATTTCATTAAGAGTATGTTTTCATTCAAACTTTCATTGATTTTTTGTTATAAAAAACTGTCGATTAATTCAAGTCTCAATTCTTTATTTTTTGTCAAACAAAATGTTTTGAATAAATAATTAATTCTTTATTTATTGAAAACTTTGAAGCAATTCGTGATTCAGTTATCATAAATAAATCCAATTTTTAAGGCAACTCATATGACCTCGGATTGAGTCACGCCATAAAGGGTTATAAGTTTGAAATACTTGACAACAATTTATTAGTTTTTTATAATTAACGATAATTTTTGAAATAATTTTTTATTTAACTATATTTAAATGTATAGAAAGATATCATTCATTCAAATGGATATGAATTATATCACAATTTAACTGATCTTTCATTCAATCGTTTGTCGAATAAAAATAAAATTAAGATTTTTTTATTAAAATAAATGTTTTAACGAATAATTGGCTTTTGATTGACAGGAAATACCGAGCGCTTCGTATTATACCTATTGGTCTCACTTTGTGGTTCATTAGTATGTTTTCTGATAGTATTGTCTTCGCGTCTATTCGTTCAGAAGAGAAGAGCCAATAAGAAGGCAAAGGAAAGCCTTCCCACCTGTCCATTCAGTGCACTCAATGGCGATCCAGTGGACGACCTCATTGACCAATTGGATGGCGTGACCACACTTACGGAGCCCCTGAACCACAGTCTCCATCACGTGCATCACCCGACCATTGAGGTGGTCAGGTATGGCAACTCCAATGGCATCAACACTGCTAACCGAAACTCGTCGATAAGACGACAAAATAGTGATACAAATCCTCGTTCTTTGACTCGAAATTTGAATAATTATTATTATAATTGAAAACTAAAGCAAAAAAAAACTTTTAACAATTGATTTGCATTTTTCTCAACAAAAAACATTTTAATGAAATGCCATTATTTGTACTTTTGATTGATTTGAACCCCATTTGAAACATATAGGAAATGAAGTACAAAAAAAAGTTTATAAAAGTTTATATAATTTAAAATTCAATTAAAGACTTGTTGTTTAAAAAGATCTCATTGTCTATAAATATAATATAATTCTTAAAAATCTTTTTTCTAATAAAACTTTTACCGCAAAAATTGAACTCAAACTTAATATGATTTTTGTGTAGATTTTAATAATAATGAATGTATTATAAAATGAAAGTTTGTATTGAATTCACAACAAACAAATATAAGAATAAATGGTGTATAAAATGACACAAATATTAACATTTAATATATATATAATTCATTAAATTATTCAATCATTAAATCAAAAGCAATTCATGTAATAAAAGCACTCAATAAATCATTTTCACTCAAATCCAATATTGAATTATTTGTCTATTTGTTGAACCTTTAGGTCAAAGGTTATAACAAGTCATACAATGCATATCATAAGTAGGGCTGTTGGCAATGTATTTTACATAAAATACAATGTAAAATACATGTATTATACGTGTAAAATACAAGGGTTAAAAATAAAATACAAAAACATGTATTTTATTTTCGTAGCGCCATCTATATTTTTCAACTTTTGCATTGAATTTTTGATAAAAGTTAAAATTTTTTGAAAATTTAGTAAAAAATATTTTTTCTTAAATTATTTATAAAAGTTCAAAATTCATTGATTTTATGTTAATTTTACGAAATTCGAAATAGAGTTTTGAAAAAACTACAGATTTTGATGAAATTTATATAATAATCATATTATAAATCAAATAATTGTATTAAAAATACTTTAAAATCTATTGAATCTTCTGATTGTAACTATTTTGACACTAATATTGATAAATATATTGATTCTGATATCAAAACTATTGATATTTAATTATTTTCTCATTATTTAAGGAATAAAAATAAAATACAATAAAATACACGTATTTTACGTAAAATACATGTATTTTACATTGGAAAAATAAAATACATGTATTTTTACAGCCCTAATCATAAGTAAAGGCAGATATAATTCAATGAAAATTAATTCATTTGTCAATCAAAACGTTTTTATTGTTTTCAGTCATAACTAATTTCAATACATTATCAGTGATTGTCCTCTTCTTCACTATCTGTCTGTCCATCGAATGTCAAATTTTAAAGACTTAAACGATATATACGAATGACTTAATGGCGATCACGACCTGAGGTCATGAGAGGCCATCACTAGCACAACACTATTTACAAAAGCACAACGGCTTTAGGTGTCGTTCCCGAACACAATCGGATTGATTGCCATATTTGTTGATACGATTGATCTCTCCATCGACTAACCAATCGTGTGAACGAACCGTTCGGAAGAGTTGGGCCCTATATTCAGCACCGGATGGTATGACAGAAACGATCACTTCTATACGACTTTCAAACCCTTTTGGTTTAGCCGTTGAACTGCTCGGAAGTATTAACTGAAAGACATCCAAACATATGTTAATTAATGTTCAAAGCCATTCATTGCACCCTTACTTCTGCAGAAAGGGTAGACTTTAGTGACAATATTTGGCATTTGTTTTGTGGCACCAATTGATTGAGTTTTATCACTAGAGCCAAAGACGCCGTTTTGACCATCGATTCGGAAGTTTTCAATTTTTTTCGTTTATTACAAACGCAATAATTTTCGGGAATCAATGCTTTTAAGCACGTCCTCGACTCAGGTATGTATTGCCTCCAAGGGCTGTATGAATGCATCTCATGTGATATTGAAGTTATTTTTGAATAGTTTTCTGAAATAGTTTTAAATAATAGGTTTAATGATAGCAGTCTTGAAGGCAGTAAAGAGTAGGCCGGGTATAAAATGGCCAACACTTTGATTCATAAGTTAAACATTGCTTACGATTTGTGATGTCTTCTAACAAGAGGTGAAGGTCTAACCAAGTCATCAATTTTTCACTGTTTGACTCAAGAGTTGTCAACAAATGAGGGAAACGTTGGTTCAATTGATCCGGAATTCTAATGGCAAACAAAGGCATTCTCTCCTCAATCCTACCGATCACTGTCTGTAATACCGGTCCGAATCTGTTTCCGTGATCTCCCTATCGATCGAAACAACCATTGATTGAAACAAATATTGCAAAGAATAATGATATCAAACATACCATAAGAATGAGAACTGTATTATTCAACTCATGTCTCATTTGATCCAAAAATTGTGAAATGTGTGAATCAATGGTTTGGACTCTATTGAAGTCATTGTGTGTGACTTCGATATAAAAAGTGAACGCAAAGAATGGGAACCGATTAGCGATAGACTCGCGAATGAAATGTTTGATTTGGTCCAGAAATATATCGATTTTTGGGAACCGTTCGATATAGCAGTTGCTCAAATCGAATGGAATCAACTTCAAGAGTATTGTCGATACGTCTCGAAACAGGTGTATCCAAAAGGGTCGGGGATACCAATCGGTGGGCTTTTTGATGAAGCCGTTGGACTCGTAATTGAAAAGAGTAAATGAAGGAAAGTCTTCGATGAGAGCCGTCTTATAACCAGCTCTTGAGAAGTCTTTCCATACGAAAGGCCAGTCATCATAAGGACCGAAGTCTTCGTCATTGAGTTCGTGATTCCAGACCCTCTTTCCGGTCAAGAATGGAACCATATTTGGGAATGAATTGTCGGCCAATTTGGTTAAGCCCTTCATATACACGATTCGACCAAACAATTCGAGCGAACGCTTCGTTCGTGCCATAAATCTTAGATAATTGACTCGAGAGAGCGATTCGATCACTAATATGAGAACCGATGGCTTTTCACGACTTTGATCCAAAACATTGTTATTCGGTGTAGTCTTAAACCAAAAATGAGTATTTGTATAGACTTTGTGCGAACTCTGGTCTTCACACTCGACCTCAACGAAGCTGTTATTGTCCAATGAGATGCCATTCTTCGGGTCTAAGACGTGGAACGGCTTATAAACGATTTGGTTGTCGTTATCCAACAGTCTGTCGAAGAACTGATATTTGCATTTATAAGAACCATATCTTTGTCTCAAAATGCCTGAGCTGTCAATGAATGTAAGGTTGTTATAGACATCGAATTGATGTTTGCATTCAATACTATTCGGCAAAACATTGATATATTTGGCAATACTTTCATCGAATGGATTGATATTAATCGGCAAATGGCAGACATTGTCGTTAGGCAGCGATTGGCCGAAGAGCTGATAGTTCTCTGAGAAGAATATTCTTTCTTCGTTTGTGTTATCGTAATATAAAAACAAAAAAATAAGTAAAACTATTGAAAACATAAAGAATTTCATGATTTTAAACATTGTTTAAAAGTTATGTATATTTTAAAAGCGATTAATGATTTTGTGTTAGAAAAATGTTTATGTGATTTGTAAATGAATTCATCTTTATATCAATTACTACTTCAATCACAATATAAGTATTGGTTAAAAGAAGTGAAATATCACTAAAAATCATAAAAAAAATATCACAAAAAAAAAAATTTGAAAAATCATTTTCTCTTGGATTATATTCACGTCAATAGGATTGTTGCGATTGTCTCAAAATTATTACATTTCAATCAAATGCAAAACACTTTTCAATGAGAAATGATTTTTCTTAACAATTATTTGTAATTGAAATTCAATTTCAATTAAAGTCACGAAATAACACATATTATGCAAACATTTACTAATGTTTTTCACATATATTATTGAATTTATGATAAAATATATTTAATTGTCTATAAATTTATTGTATTTTTATAATTATTATATTTTTGTTTTTGTATTCAATTTTGTTCAATGAATTTATTGCATATTTTGTTACATATATTGAACACAATTATTGTAATAAAATCTAATAAAAATTAATAAAAATTAATAAAAACGCTTAAAATATCATTCATTTCATATAATAATAAATAATAAAAAAAATAATCAAAAATAACAACAAATTAAATATAATATAATTGACTGATTGAGTGATTAGTGAATGAAATGAAAACTTTTATAACATATATTATAATCACATTTGAGTTTACAATAAAATAAACATTAAATTTGGTTTGGATTTGGTTTTGAATGTTAACTAAAGACTAGTTTTATATACAAAATGTGTTTCAAATGTTTTGTTCAATAGATTTGATTGAAATTAATCAACAAATTGTTTGTTTGTATGAATTCAATGACAATTATCATCAATGAGTGCTTTTTGTCAATACATTCTTCAAATATGTGGCACAAAATGACTCTGAATATGAAAAACTAAAATTGATTTAAATTACATTTTACACACAATTTACAAATAATGAAATAAAACAAATCAATAATTAATTCAAAATCACAACACATTCATAAAGTCGTTCACAAAAGCTGTTCATTAATTAATCACAAATTTTGAGTCCATTTCACGCAATGTTTGCATAAAGTCCACAAAAATCAAAGTCTATTCAAATAAATGTCAAACACACGACTGTTTACGTTGTTTTTGGAGTGGATTTATATTTAAAAATTATTGTTTATATTAATAGACACTGAATGTCAGCATTGGATTGGAATTAGTTATTGAACACAAATAACGTAAATATTTGTGTCACACAATCACTGAGTTTTGCTGTTCAGTCAATGTTGTACTCATGAAAAAGGGCTCAAAATCTTTATTAATTAATTGACGTAATTTAAGGCATATTATCTCAAAAGAGCACATGTTTTGTATATTTCACAAATTGTGAGAAATTTAATCAAAATTGTTTTGATTGACGAAAAGAAAACGTTTAATCGTTTAGTGAATCGAGTGATCAAAGTATACATTGAATCATTTGAAGGGTTATGGCGTTTAGGGTGCAGTTTGAGGGCAACAACGAGGTCGGAGTCTTCGCCAAACTCACGAGTGCTTACTGTCTGGTAGCCATCGGCGGGTCTGAGAACTTCTACAGTGTCTTCGAGAACGAACTCAATGAAGCGATTCCTGTAATTCACGCCTCAATAGCCGGTTGTCGTATCGTTGGCCGAATGTCTGTCGGCAACAGACATGGCCTACTGGTGCCCAACAGCACCACCGACCAGGAGTTGCAACACATCCGGAACTCACTGCCAGACAGTGTTTCCATCCAAAGAGTTGAGGAACGGTTGAGCGCTTTGGGGAATGTCGTCACTTGTAATGATTACGTGGCTTTAGTTCATCCGGATTTGGACAGAGAGACCGAAGAGATCATTGCAGACACCCTTAAGGTGGAGGTCTTCAGGCAGACCATCGCCAATCAGGTGCTCGTCGGCTCCTATTGTTCGCTCTCTAATCAGGGTTTGTATTCCTATTGTTTGCCATTCATTCATCAATATAATCGTTGTCACCCTTTTTCAGGTGGTTTATTGCATCCACGCATTGGAGTTGAGGCTCAGAATGAGTTGTCATCACTTCTTCAGATACCATTGATTGCGGGAACAGTGAATCGGGGCTCAGAAGTGATCGGCGCCGGAATGGTTGTCAACGACTGGTCAGCCTTTTGTGGGTTCGACACCACTTCCACTGAGATATCTGTCATCGAAAACATCTTCAAATTGAATGAATCCGTTGGACCTAATGCTATACAGACATCAATGAGACAATCACTCATTGAAAGCATGACTTGAATTGATTTTATTTTTTAAATCTTAAGTTTATTTTAAATTAATGTAAATTCAAAAAAAACTTTTGTATTATTGAATCAATTAATCGATGTCTCAATGAATGGATTCAATAAAAAGTGTTTTATTTTCAAAATAAGTTACTATTGAATCGAAAGCAATGTTTTGATGTAATTGTTGATCATTTTGAGTGAGACCGACCTCACTGTCCATGAGTCAAAGATCACTTCTTGAGAAACAGACCATTGAATGGACACAAATGAAGAAACGAAATCTTTGCCACGATTGAGAAGACACCAAAAGACAAGGAATTCAAGAAAAAGGTTTTCATATTCTTATAAAAAATCATTTTTAACAAAATAATTGAAAAATAATTAAACATTAATTCAAAATAATTGAAAATTATTCTAAATTTCAATTTTATTTACCATTTATTGTCTCTATATTTTGTTATTTTATTTTTTGTATTTTTTTCTTTTCATTTGATTTATTCAATAAATTCTGAACTAAACAACAGATAGACATTCGTTGGCCACTAATATGAAGTGCATTCATAACATTCTTCCTTCAAATGCTTGACATTTCTTAAGACTTATATTCTTTATATCTTTATTCAATGTAAGAATTGATGAGAAATATAAAGAATGTCTTTCAAGAAGTCATGAAAAAGTTGATTGACTTTCAAATTGATTAAATGTTAGTTAGCTTTCAATACAATGTTTTTGTTGTAATTGAATTAAATTTCAACAAAATTATTGTTATTTTGCTTTCATTTTTTGTCACTCATTCGAAGTAAGCCTACAATGATTGGAAGGGAAGGAGTTTTTGGTTGAGTTCATAAAATATCATTAACTTTAGTCCGAGTCTTAACGCTAAGTAAGAATCTAATGATAAATGAGTTTTACAAAAGAGAAGAGAAATAATAGTTATGTATTATATCTGTTAACTGTGTTTATAACAAATGCCATTCGTTGTCACAATCGCTGACCTCAGCTATTGATGGAATAGTTTTGATACTAACGAGTAATTCGTGTAAAACTACTCCAATCAAACATTTCTTCAATATATTATTCTTGAGTTAACAACAATTCGTTATAAAAAGGCAAACATTCAATGGTTTGCTATTAGTTCGAGAAATATGTCTTCACTCAAAAAATGCAGTAATTGTTGTGAAAGTGAATCTAATTGTAGTTATAATGGATTTGAATATTAATTACAAATATTTTCATTTTATGCTTTCACTACAATTCAGTGAAATATAACTTACGTTTCAATCATATATTGATTGATATCTTTATAGAGTTTTTCTATTTTTGAAGTCTATATAAACTTTGAACGAAAACCAATTTTTCTTTACTTTTGCAAAAATAAAAATAAATCTTTAGATCTGTTTCTATAAATATTTCATTTCTTTTGGTCAAAACTTTCATATCTTTCGGGAAAGCATTAGAAAATTGAAAAATAAAATTGATTTGTAATTCATTTTTTAGACATTTTAAATGATTTATTTGATATCACATTCGATGAAAACATTTGATATTTATAATGAATTAATAAATAAATGATTTTTTAATTTTGTTATAAAATTCATTTTTGGGACAAATAATTATATTTAATTAGAACTCGACGTCTCTTCAGCCACTGTTTCGATGGTCTGCCGGTAAGGTTTGGACAGTTGCTTATCATCAATGCTATCACAGATGAAATGCTTGCTTGAATTCAAGCTATCGATTCCATTGTCGACAATGTGTTTGTCATGTTTGGGGTCATACAAAGCCATGGCCTCTTCATTGCTGTCATTTTGTAAGTAATAGTTATACAAATCGTCGCTAAAAAATGTCGCCAAATCTGGTTTGAGATCAACAATGTCTTCTTCTTCTTCGTCGTCCAACTCTTGGACCGGATCTGTTTTGAGTGACGGCGATCTTACCTCTTCTGGTCTAATGCTTTGGTGTTCGCTTGAATGCAATCTTTGGCCACAATTAGAGCAGTGATTGGACTCAGTTTGAGAATGAACTCCAGAATCGCTATAATTTATGACTGAGAACAGAATGAAATAAAAACAAATTTAATCTATTATTCTTGTAATGCATAGAGTATTATGTCTTTGGACTTTGCGTTCAATAAATGTCATGCAATGAGACCTAAATAGCTCTTTGATTGAAATAATTGATTGTTCTTTACTCTAATCTTTTATTTTCTTAAGTCGACTCAATTTAATGATAAACTTCTCAACAATTTTACAAATAGAAAGAGAATAATATTTTGGATTATATTAGAAAGTCTTCTATGAATGGAGTGTATGTTTAGGCTTACATTAGCGACAAATGTTTCACTTCATAGAGTTTAATGAATGAGAATTTAATGTAAAAATTGATTTCATATTTAAAATAAAAATAATTGAATCAATGGATCAATGGATCAATGAATACCTGCATTGATTGGAGGCATAGCATTCAAGTGTTGATTATCTGTGGATGCATTGCATGAATGCGAGTGAAACTCATAAAACTTGTCGCTCAGATTGTGTGATATATTCTTGAATTCTGGCGTCAAAGCAAACATGAATAGAGTGCCGGAAAGACAGGTCAGCGATGAGAAAATGAAGCCATAATTACAAGTGTTTTCAGTGAACCAATTGTTTACATGACCTAAAAGTCAATACTTTTGTGATTAGTGGTAGAAAATATAGCCATAAATATATGATTAATTCAATAGTTATTTACGAAACGGAAATGTTTTTCATTGAGAATGCAATACAAATCATAACCCTTTGGAATGATAGCACACATTATATTATACATGACTTATGTTAATGAGTATTACTTCGAGAAAAGCCATTTCTTACATATGGTTTGAATTGCTGTTGTGTTTATCATTATGTTTATGACAATCTCTGCACTAAACTAACTGAGACGGGTCTAAACAAGCGTATGAGTCTATGCGATAAACAATGAAATTAAATAAAAAATACTTTATTATTGTTTTAATCATAAATAATATTTTACTTTTTCATGAAAGGGGCACAAAATTGACTAAAAAATACTTAACAGAAAATATATCTATAATTAAATTGAAAATAAAAAATAAATTACATTTCTATTGATTTTTAAACCCATCTATGATTTGAAAAAAGTCATAAAAATGAAATATAGGCTAAAGTTTGTGACAAAACCAGATTTTTTTCGTATAAAAGAATTTCATTTTCAGTCAAAGTCGTGAATACATTAAATTTTGCGATGATTTCTGATATAAGTCTCAAATATAGCCAATGATAATAATTACCTGCGATAGGAATGCCCACAAAAATGGACAAACTTTGTACGAACTGAACATAACTCCAGGATTTGGCAAAATTCTTGGCTCTCATAAGACTGAAGACAACTATCTTATTGGTGTAAAAGAAGCCTCCGATAGCTATGCCATAAACGATTGAAAACACAATATAGTTATGAAAATGGTTTAGATATACAGAACTGAAGACCACTAATGCAGTCAAACACATCGATGTCTGACATAAATATAATTTATTAATTCTGTACTTCAAGTGTCGGTTAACTGTTAGGCAACCGAATAATATAACACCAATTGTTAACGATATGCCAAATATAATGTGCAAACTTAGCACTGGGTTAGGGATGAGTTGTCTTCCCATCGACACAGTAGACAATGTTTGGTTTGTGTCAATGGTTTGGTTGAAGGCCTGAACGATATTTGTCTGACAAACGATAAAATTGAAACAAAACGAGAATAAATTAATAGCATTTCATTCATTAAATAACTTTTTGTTCTCTTTTACCAAATAAAAAATTGGTGACAAATGACCGAAAGTGAAGAGAAAAGTAGATATAAGTATCACTTGAAGTGATCTCGTCTTCAAAGGACTCAAATCAAAAAACGGCGGTTTATTTGTTTGTGGATTCTTTTCCCTAATTTTTCTCCTTTGAGTCTTGAGATGAAGAATAGCTCTTCTCTGTGGATGATATAGTGAGGCCGGTCTATAAAGGACTGCGATTAAAAACGTGGCAAATAGTGCACAAGTAATTAATTGTAAGCCAGCCCTCCAGTGCTTAAAGGATCTGAAACAATAAAATTATAAAAAATAAGTTTTTTTTTGTCATTTCAGTCAAGTGTTAAGAGCTTTAAAAAGTATATCTTATTTGAAAAAAAGGGTAAAAACAAAAATTAATCGATTTTTTGCCTTTCAATAGAACTTATTATCCATTAGAAAAATAATGATAAAAAAGGAGTTATTATTATTTGGTCTTAAATGAAATGCTTTGAATTTTGTCAGAAATTATTAATTGAAAGTTTGATTAATAATAAATTCAATGAAATAATAAGTAAAACATTTTGTATGCTTTGATATAAATGAATATTTTTTATAAAACGCTATTTTATAGAAAATCATTACATTTTTGGTGACATTTAAAGTGAAAATTATTTGTAATATTTGTTTAGACGCTATTCAGGTGATATTTACCCAATACTCCAGTTGAGGAAAGGGGTCATAACTGCAATTCCAATACCAACAGAGCTCTGAACAAAGATCTCAACGAAATAACGCCTTCGTTTGAAATACTGTCCGACCATTAAGTTTGTCGATTCTCTGGCGATACCTATACCTAAAGACATGAATATTCCATAACTGAGAACAATCTGATGAAATTGGGTGCCGAATGAGGCGAACAGACAGCCCAGGGATGCCATTAAGCCTCCTGCTATGGCAGTCAATCGGGCGCTCTTTCGTCGACACCACGAGACCAATACTGGAGAGACGAAATATGACAGACCCAGAGATAGAGAGCCCAACCATACTGTGAAGGAAAGGAAATCATTTCAAAGCTATTAATAACTCTTTTTTCAATCTTTAGAAAAAATATTAATAAAGTCGTCAATAGATTGAAAAATTCATGGGTTTTGCAATAAACAGATCTTTTATATATTTTTCAGAGATTATTGTAAATCGAAATAATCAATGGTTTAGAAATTGGTGGAAAGTATACAAAATCGGATCAATTTGTGTGAATTGAGTTCAATATAAATCTATTGATTTTGACATTTTAGGCCAACATATTGAAAACTATTGAAGAGATTATGAATTTTTGCTAAAATTTTATACATATTTGGTTTGCATTCTATGGTGTAGGAAAGGAGTCATCGATTGCAACACAAACACTCAGTTTGTATAACATTTGAGAATATGATAATAGAATACAATGTATTGTATTATAAGCTTATGATTGAGATTATAGTGAAAAAGATTTATAGTTTTGCATCGTTTGTAATATAAGATCGATTGGGGAACTGGTGATAATGTCCACCAAAAACGAATTGATTACAGATTTATTAGTGTTATTACATGAAGACAATGAGAAATAACATTGAATTTTGTTATTAATGAACACTTTGTCAGTTTTTGCTCTCAAATGCAAAACTACTGAAAACTTTTTTTTAAGAAATAAATTTAAGTGATTTTCAACTATTTTTTTAATGTTTAAAAGCTTTTGTTGAAATATTTCAATGTTTTGTTGAGAAATTGATTTTATTCAAACATATGACTCGAATAAGTAATGAAATGTTTGTTCAATTAATTTTCAAAGAATTTTATTTTCATATAAATTGGATTTTTTTCAAACAATTTTTAAAATAAGAAATATATATAAAAATTTCTTATATATAAATTCGAAAAATTTCTTGATTTTTAAATTTCATTTTCACTCTTCAGTCGTCTGTAAAAATGGCCAAAATATCCTGAATTCATAACATATCATAAAATTAGATCAAAAAAATATTTTCTTTTTTATCGTAAAAGTCTATTAATTTTGTCAGACGTCAGACTCGACTCGACTCTCGTTTTTGCTCTACATTTGTAAATATGAAAACTTTGTAAAAATGTTTTTTATTTAATTTTCATAAATATTATGAATAATAATATTTGTGAAAAATAATCTACATTTCATTATATGCCTTAATCTTCGCAAACATTAACTCAAAATAGATTTAGATTTTGAGTTCAAAAGTAAAAATGTTATTCAAATTGAGTCCAGAAGAGCCATAAACTTGATTTTTTTTGAGTGCCTTGAAATTTGTTTTTGAAGTTTTTTTTTAATATAAAACACTTGGATATGAAAATTATTATTTTTTCTGCGTTTTTATCACAAAAAGTGTTTATCTTTTGAAAAAAATTCAAAAAATAAAAGTAAACGAAGTTTAAAGAAATTGAAAATACATTTAGTGTTGGGTTATATAAAAAAATGTCATCAAAATTGAAATTTATTGTTAAAAAGATATCTATTTTGCTATTTATTTTACATTTACGAATCGACACATTTTTACAGGTCTTATGTTTATTGAATTTCAAATTTATCTCAAATTCGACGACAAGTAATGATATCGAAAATAATATATTTTTGTATTAATATTGAATTCGTTATAAAATATATTTATTAATAAATTATTTTAAGCAAAGATATTATGATATTATATAATGTTATTAATAATTCAAATACTCGTAACAATAATAGCAAAACAAATGAATATAATTCATGAAAAAGTAAAACAAATAATTATATGTTATTCTGACGCCAAATGTGCAAGAATTCAACGCATAAGACATTGTATGTTTTGAGACATTAAGTATTAAATTCAATATTTTTAATGTTTTACTCAATAAATATAAATTACATTTTATTTTTGGTTTTTTGTTTTCTATACTTAATATCAAAAGCTAAGAAGCACTGGTCTTTCATAAGGGTTGGAGTAGTTGTTTAGCACAGGTAGTTCATTACCTTTAATTATATGGCATTTTTATGGACAGTATTTTAAAAACTCAATTAAAAACTTTATTCGTATTTAATGTTAAATAATGAAAAAAAGTAATAAATTTTTGATTATTATTTGAAATCAAAATTCATGTGATTTATAGACAGATTAGAATTAGATTCCAATAAATCAATTATAGATTGAATTTCATTAATATAATTATTATTTATAAACCATTCATTAAAATGTTATTTTGTTTATTCGGTGAGAAAATTATGATCTGATAAGAGATAAGAATAATATTAAAGACGTTTTCAAAATGAGATTTTGCTTATAGTTATTGATGATTGTGTAAAATAAAACATTTTTTTGCAGTGATTTATAAAAAGTCACACATTTATGGATATCCAAAGGGTTTATCGTTAATGAATTCTTTCTTAAAAACAAATTAAACCCTTTCTTATCGCAAAATATTTTTCCTATTCCTTAGGCTCCAAAAGATATTCAGACGACTATTAAATTGATTCTCAGAATAAAAACAAAAATTATTTTAAATCTATTGTTGGTTTTGGCCATTCTTTGGGCCATTCATAACAAACAAAATTAGATCCAAAAACAGATTTCAAAGATTTATCGTTAATATAAACTTAACAATAGTTTGAACGGAAATTTCAGTTTAATGTTTGAGTATTTTATGGGTTTTAAAGGATTTAGAGCTAAAAAAGTTATTTTAAAAAACGGAAACATTTTCTGCCTTCAAATAACTCAGTATATATTTGAAGTCAATGAACGGATTGTTTTTTCTGTTGCTTTGCTTGAAGTGTCTCTAAATTATTGACTGAATTATAATAAATCATTTGCTTCTCAGTCACTCTTTGGGACAGTATATTCTGTACTGTATTCGCAATGGGTTTATATGTTTATAAAAAAATAAATAATTGCAATAAATGTGAAAAAATAAAATATTGACAAAAAACGTGAATACATTTCAATGATTAATGTCTCAAATGATTCTTCTGGCAATTCTGTGATCATTAGACAAACAAATGGATATCAAGTGTTTGTGGAAATGGATTTAAAAAACAATATCAAAACATTTAACCAATTATTTGAAATACTTATGAATAAAACGTTTGAATTTAATTGAGATCAGAATTCATATAAAGCCTATAATCAATATTATGTGCAAAAACTGATTTCAATTATCGTTTTATGACCATTAAATTGATTGCAGGGCACATGAGCCCCTGTATGACCCCCTGTAGTGATGACCAACAAAACATTTATTACTTCATAAAACATATTTGGCTTTCAATGCATTCAATAAAAATTTTGTGTTTGTGTTTGAGAACAGAATATATTAAACAATTCAATGATTTTTCTAATTATAATACAATAATTGAAAACAATTCCGTGAATTAAAAGACATAAATTGAAGCCTATTTATGATTGAAGTCTAGATTAGCGTTAATGGAGTTATGGCTCAACTCATCGATAGTGCTCTCGAGTAATGCCGTCGACTGTCGACAGAGATGAGAATGCGATATAAGCCTACATTGAGTGCAATTCTAGTGAAAACACCTGTACTGCCAGTGCTGACAGACCAACAAATCAATTATTTATGTTTATTATCACAATTATAGCACCCGAGAGGTATGGACTATAGCAGTCAATACCCAAATCGAGTCATATCTATGTATTCCTACGGTTCCTAATTTGAGAGATCATTGACCCAAACATTACTATAAATGCATTCAATATTCAACAAATATTTTATAGTTTTGTTTATATTTTTGCTAAAAATATTCGTCAATTGAAATAATATAAATATTTTAATTTATTTATTAAATTTTGTTTAAAAGAATTCAATGATTTAATGGCAATAAAAAGTTTTGAGTTTCATATGAATCAAGATTTAATGTTTTATAATATTTTTATTGCTTTTAAGTTAAAAGTTTTAACACTTTTTAAAATTGAATCTTAAATCACATTTAAGTTATTTAATAAACTTATAAATATTGAACTTTTTTTAGACTACCGGTGCTCTGAACGACATAAATATTATGTTTTTGTTTCTGATATATGATATTAATAGTAAAAGGTTTGTCTCTAATGTATAAAATTCAAACTCATATTCGTTTACAGAATGTAATGGCAAACAAAAGATGAAAAAATAGATCTAAACATCAATAATACTCAAGAGATTTGATTTTATTTGAATAATTTATAGAATAACTGACAGAATATGAACAACAAATAAATGTTTGAACAAAAGATGAGTTATGTTTGCATTCGTTGATAATATTATATACAAATGCAATGAATATTCAATACAAAGAGTATTATTTCAATGGTTTCTCATTTAAATTAAAAAATATTTGACAAACAGTGAAATAGAGTATAAGTAGTGAAAAGGGATTCCTTTGATGTGAAGATAACAAAAAAAATATTTGTATTCAAAATATTTATGTCATAACTGTTTCGTATTTGACTTTTTGGTGTAAAAGATTAACTTTGAATGAAGTTCTGCTATTATTAGCATTTCTCAGATTTAGAGCAAAGAATCGTAGCTTAGATTCAGATTCAAAAAATGATTTCTTATTCAAATTAAGTCCATATCTATTTGACTCCTATTTCGAGATTTTAAAAAACTATTTAAAAACATATTTTCAAATATATACTATATTTTCGAATATATTCTACTCATTCAAACTATGCAAAAATGTTTCACAAAATCCAATACACTCTCCATATATTAAAACATACTTTCCTTTTGATATAAATTTGAAAAAATACTGATATTTAAAAGCAATCAAAAACAAAATTAAGGTTTGGCTAAATCTTAATTGAATTTCTTATACCATAACTAAATTAACTTTTAATAAGTTTTCATTTTTTATTATTTTTTGTTTTCTTTTGAATTAAAAATTCTTTTGATTAATATTTATCATGACTTCAGTCGGCATTCAATTCATTTAATTTTAATACATTTTTATTATTGAATATATTTTCCAAATCTAATAATTAATGTAACACTCGATAAAAATGTGATTCAAAATGAAATGATAAAAATTAATTAATTCTAATTAAATTCATATATTTTAATGTAAAAAATGTTTATATCAATAGAAAAACAAAATCATTTTCTACTCAATAATCAGAACTGAATATTAAAATTTGATAGTTTTTGATGTTATGTTGAAAAGTCTGAACTAAAAATTTGATAAGAATTTAAAATAACTTTTAGACTGAAATTCAGTCATACATTCATTTCACTCAAGTTTAGTGAATCGAATAAAAATATATATTTTCAGAAGAGTGTGAAAAATAAAATAAGAGATCATTTGTTAGATTCTGTATGACTTTTAACACAATTTTTGTCGCATTCAATGAATTTTGTGCTGAAATATTCTGTCTAATGATAGCAGACATTAAAATATCGGATAAATAGACAACAAATGATAACAGGGTTTCAAAACAATATAAATAACTTTGGTTTCTAATTATAGACAATATATTTGAAATTGTATTTAAATTTGTGGACATTATATACATTGAAAGGTTTGAGATTTCGGTCCAATTATTCTTAATTATATTTGACATTCATTTATGTAACGATTGATTAGATTTTAATTAATTTGATTTAATTTCAAATATATTCATAGGATTTGAGAAATTATTAGCGAATGAAAAATATTTTATGCGTTTATAAAGCGTTTAAAATTAAATAATTATTATTTAAATACTGATATAATTTTGATTAAAAGAAATTTGATTTTGATTTCATTTTAAGATTCAGTGAATTCATAAACGATTAAAATCATAATAAAAAAATATGACATTTTGTACAATATTTCATATTTAGATCTTTTTAATGAGTTTCAAAAGTTATTAAAACTGTTCAAAAAATATCAAATTTTTGATAAGGGGTTAAAATCGATAAATTTAAATAAAAATAATTGTCATCAAATGTATAGAAATGATATAAATTTATATAATTAACGCATTTTAACTCAAAAAATACTTTTTAAGTATTTAATGAATATTTTTGTTTTATATAAATTGCAAACAAATTCAATGTCTTTGACTTACTTCCGAACATGTATTGGTCGTAACCGAAGGGCTGTCTTATCAGATGAAATAGGAATACAGCGAATGATAATTGAAGTCCAAATGTTATAATATTAGTGAACATAACACAGATGACTACAACCCAACCCCAACCCCCTTCCGGGTAGTAGTGCTGACGGATTGTCGATGTCTTGTACTCTACCGATGAAAGGATGGTATTATTAGACCTTTGGTTATTCAGATTTTGCTTCTTTGAAGATATGACAGAATTATTGGATGTATTGCTCGGCGTTTGTCTCAAAATATTTTTAGTGTCTTTCCTTTCATTCAATTGTTCATTAATATTGGAGTCATTGGCAAATCTGGTGCGGAGAGGGCTTTCCTTTCGCTTCAATTCTTCTCTATCAGCCCTAATACTAGACTTTTCCTTCACATTATCTTTCATATCGAATATCTGTTTCCTTTGAGTCCCTTTTGTCACACTATTGTTGTCACTCCAGTCTGTTGTCTATACTATATATTAGTATTAATTACACTAAAAATTAATAAAAAAAAATTCTATTAAAATAAAATCATTTTTTTATTTAAGGTTAAAATCTCTTTTGAATTGAATTTTATTCAATTTGACATTTCTATGGTTTCTCTGATTCTTTGGTGGAATATAAATGAAATTTATTTTTCAAAATTGAATTTTCTCTAAAAAATGGTTTCATTTCATAAAGATTTTGGTTTTGAATTCTTTGTAACTTTAATTTATTTTTAAATATTCTATAAATTTAAGAATTTTTTCATTCATTTGAAATGAAAAGAATTGAAAATCAAATCAAATGCTGAATAAAATATTTTTTTATATCCAATAAAAGTTTAAATCAGATTTTTTTAAAGATTACAATAAGTTATAAAATTTTTGACATTTTTATTGAAAAAAATATTATATAACTTACATGTAATGACAATCAAAGAAATGATGACAAAATATGTCATTATTTGCGATACTTTAAGAACATTGAAGTCTTTGAACAGTCTTTTCGTTGTAAATCATATGAAGGAATATAGTATTAAAAGAAGTGATTCTCAATCAGAATACGAGAGCTTTGATTCAATCTTACAACTAATGGTTTGGCTTTCAGTGCACTCATAGCTAATACATAGTTATAGAGGACTTGAGGCGCAACTTCTTTCGCATCTCTCCTCGTCATCCCTTCCCACAGCATAGGACTACTCAAACTACTGGTGCCATCCATTTCAACAGCTATTGAATAATAGAAATTTAAAAGTAATTTAATATAATTTAGTTTAAATGCAATGAAATATGACTTCTAATTACAAGTCATTTATAAATGTCTAATAAATACTACAATCAATCAAACGGTCGGTTATTATATGTATTGGCTTTACATTCATAACAATTACAGATATTTTATGTAAAACTTAACCCAATTTCACAATTTTATAGAAAAATGTTTCGATGAATCTCTGACTTTCCTTTACATACCACTCATTGTTATCCTTGTCCTCCACTTCTCATCGAATAAATATTGAAATAAAATATCTTCTAATCTATTGAACACTTAATGAAACAATTAATATAAGACTTAAGTAATAATAAAGCATTAATTGATGTCAATGAAAATGATTGGTTTGTAATAACGTTGTGTTTGACGCAAACTTTGTTGAACATTGATTTTGAAGCAAACATTTTGATCGCAATCTACTATAAAATGCATAAAAACAAGAAATACAACCAATAACTGCTTTAAGCGATGCTTCAAAATAACAGTCAATAAAATAATTTTAGTATATTTTCTCAATTATTTTCATATTATTAATGGATTTTTCAATCATTCAAATGAAGTGAAAAGTTTGTTTTGACTCAATTTTCCTTTATCTCAAATCGTTTAAATTGTTTTTCAGTTACTTTTGTATCGAAAAATTGGTTTCAAATTTGACTATATTTTTCATTTTAATAAATAAAGTGTTTTTAAATTAGTTTTGTTTGAGGCAAATATACGGAAACATTTTCATGAAAAATATCTGCAAACAACAAATAATTAAAATAATTTTATTTAATATTAAAAACAATTTATGAAATATAAAAATATTGTTTTTGAGTCAAAACTATTTCACTCTTTAAAAGAGATCTCTAAAAGAGATTTTTAGAATATTTTTGGATTCTTTACATATTCTTCAAACACATCAAAAATTTAGCAAAACTTTCTCTTTGGTAACAAAAGCGGAAAAATATCATAACTTTTAACATTAAATGAGAGAAATGACATAAAATGTACAAAAACATTGAATTGTAAGCAAACAAAACATTTGTGAAATCGATTGAAACGAAATGTAAAAGAGATATCCCTTTGCTTTGCATTCAATCATTCATTCATATGATTCAAAAGACAGAAAAACATCACTTCAAGAATGATATAACAAATGGAGATTAGGTTATTGTCATCACATATGCAATCCTTTCATTAATCAATCATTTGATTGTAATTTTACTTTATATTTAATAAATACAATCATTTCTATAAATAATTTTCTATCTCTTTGAGTATTTTTAACAATTTTCTTAACAGTTTCGCAAATATTGATATTTTTCAAATTCATAACAAGTTTTAAATGTGAATTCAATTGAAATATAAACTCTGTTCAAACATATACTGTAAACATAAGCAAGGTTAATTAGAGAAAAAAGGCTATTAGAGAAAACGCCTTCAATGCAAAAAACAATTAAATATTTAACAAATGATAATAAATTTTGTCAAATATTATTGAAAAATAATAAGAATATTATAATTATGTATTGAATTGTGGAAAAATATTAGGAATTATGAGATAAAACTCTTTAATAAGCGATGACTGTTTTGAAGGATATGTTTGTTTGTGTAAATGATTGCTGTTTTCACTGCATTTTTTATCAGTTCAGTTGCCAAGAGATGACATATAATGTATAATCAAATTTTATATTTAATTCATACAATCATTACTTAAAACATGTTCTCAAATAATAATACATTGTTTTCGCTTCCGCTCAACCAATAAGTCATAAACACTATTAACAAAACTTTTAAAGAATTTCAAACTTTTTTCTCAATAGTGCTCAACAAAAAATGTTATATTCAGTGAAGTTTGTGTTTTTGTATTTCATTAATTGTATTTTATTTGAGTTAATTAGCAGTCAATTAGTGGACAAAACAATGATTTCATTTGAAGGCAACCAAACATCCAATCAATTGAAGACAAAGTTTGCCAACAATTCTGTTATTTTGGATATGAGACAAATGATTGTAATAAACAGTTTGAACACAACCCAAACAACCGGTTCGTTGTTTTGACTTGAATTAAAATTTGTATAATTATTATAAATCACTTATCGATCACTTCTGCAGACATTAACAACATTTGCGATACAATTGATTGCATCAAAAACATAGGAATGTGTGAACAGAACCAATGTTTGGCAAAGAGTGAGACAAAATATCATTGAAATCACTTTTGACTTAATATTATATAAGTTTTATAAATGATTTCGTTTTTGAAATTGTTTGTTAAGAACGGATGCGAAGAATCCATTATGTGGTCACTTGTGTTATAGTGTCCGGTCTTATGGTCTTAATGTTGGCCACAATGTATGCCTGCCGTCAAGAAAACAAAAGATCGTGAGTTTTAGGCAAATATTTTTTTATAAAATGTTTTTATTTCTCATTTATTCCTTAGTATGCGTTGGAATAACGTCGACACCCGATGCCAAGAGCACCTGATGGCCATTCGTTTGCTGCAATCACTTAATACAAGACAATTTAGACCCTTTACTCAAGAGATGATTCCGATAGAAATGCCACCTAATGAGTCGCCCCCACCTTATGAGTGCATCACAACACCTCCCCCTGACTATAGTGAGGCCACAAAACAATATTCAATAGTTTTGACGAATTGAAGGTTTAGTGAAATTTCATTCAACTCTTCAATAATGAATTCAATGCTCAAACAGTTTATTAATTATACAAATATTTATACAAAAACTTAAACTAAACTAAACTTTAAAAATAAGAATAAAATATAATTTGAAATAAATATAGAATTATATAAATAGATATCAATCCCAAGCCAGGGCTGATTGAGTGGAAGCGGCCGAATCACCCGTTCCCCATTCGTTGGTCGATGAGTTAGTATTGCTATCGTTTCCTCTACTGCCTCCCCGACCACCACCACGTCCTCGGCCTCGGCTATCATTTTTTATGTTATAAACAATTTTTATAATTTTTCTCAATCATAAACACCTACCCTCTCTCTGCTCTGGGTTTCGGGCATTCCCTCGACATATGACCCTTTGGTACGGAGTTGTCATTCAATTAATATAACATTTAATAACATTTCTAAACAAATACCTCTTCATTACAGTTGAAACATGCCCGTCCCCCACCCCCACCCTTGGGGCATTCTCTCGACATATGACCCTCCTCACCACACTTGAAGCAGGATCGGGTGCCACCATTTCCTCCACCCCTTCCACCGCCTCTGGGTTTTGTGCACTCCCTGTGACAAGTAATGCATTTAATACTATACAAAAGGCAAGGCATATACAGACATACCGACTCATATGACCCTCGTCTCCACAATTGAAACAACTTCGTCCACCGCCACGACCACCACCTCGACCACCTCTACCCCCACCTCCACCTCCTTGAGGACTTGACCCCCAAGAACTCGTTGTATTGGTATTACTTGTACCCCAACCTCCAGTGTCATCACTTGTAGTAGTGGTAGTAGTAGTTCCCCAACCGTCAGACTTATCATCAGTTCTCAATCGTTTGTTTCCTTTGTCTGAATCTGAATCGCCGTTGAATTTGATGACAGATATTGAGTTCGCGCCCACTATTTTGCCGTTTTCTTTGGTGGCGTTCATTGAGTCCAACTCAGAGACATAACTCAGATAACAGTTGAGGGAATTGTCTAAACATTCTTCGAATAGCAAAACAATTTGAGATAATACCCAATCCATGCGAAGACTTACTGTAAACGAAACCAATCTTATCAATGGAACCGTATTTTGTGAACTGGTTTTTGATGTCCTCATGAGTTGTGTTTAATGGCATCTGAAGTATCTCTAAGTGCCAGCCATTCACCGGAAGAGTGATTCCCGATGTCATCGTGTTCTTCAGTGCAGTCGCTTTTGCAAAACAAGGATCAAATGATGGCTCAAACATTGGTTTGAAATAAAATTATATTAAAAATTACTTTAAAAAAATTATAAAAAACTTTCAATAAAACGATAGAAACGATATAAGGAGTGAATGGACTGAAGACTCTCTTTATATACCTTTGATCTGAGTTTCAATCTCTTTATCAATGACTAAAGATTTGTGTTTTATCAATATTTCACATTCAATGTTCCCATAAGTACCTTGGTCACATCTTGATTGAACCATGTCATAGGCCAATGAGTGGGTGCCAACAATGTTAACATATTGTGAGTATTATAAAAATGTCAAAAATTTTATAACAGTTTTCGACAATAAATAAGCAAATGATTAATGATTTTTATATCAATTATAATATAATTGACTATTAATTGAAATTTACTTCAAATTCGAGTAATAAATGAAATATTAATATCAAAAATGTATTGAAATATTGAATAGAAGTAAAGTAATGGAAAAAGCATTTATTATTCGACATTTGTCTCACATTTTTTACATTTAATGTACTCTAAAATGAATAACATTTTATGAATTGAAAGATAACTGTATTTTGAAATTATTATTATTAATACAATATTATTAAATAAGAAATACATAAGACTTTAGTTTTTATGATTGATATTATGAAACAAAAAACACATTATTTTAATGTTTTTAAGCATTGAATGAAAAATAGTAGAATAAATGTTAGGAATTGTTGTCATCAATAATAGCAGTAATAATAATAACATTTTGTTAGTCACAAAACATTTAAAATGGATCAAAAATGTCCTCATTTTTTGAGTGACAAAATTATTGCAGAAATAATATTAACATTATTTTCACAAATGTATTATTGATTGACAATGTGTTTGACAATCAGAACAAATCACAGCTTATGTTAAGAAGTTTTACTTCAAAATTACAATTCATTATCAGTTCAATGAAATGGAGAATATATTAGAAGGAAATGTTGGACAACGGAATAATAAATTGTACAAGATCAATCAATGCTAGCTATTGGTTGACACAAACACAATCACTTCACTGTATTGTGAAGTTTGGATATCAACTACTTTGAGACAATCGACTCAATTGGTTTAAAACGACGGGTCAGTGAAGGGAAGGGAAGGAAGGGATAGAAAATATATATCGTATCGCAAATAACAGATAACTAACTGTCCATCAATTGATTCAATGAATATCTAATATACAGAAATGAATGAAAAAATGTTTGCTTATTATATGACATGAAATAACAAATAATTAATTATATTCACAAACGATATAAAAGTTTTGACAAATGAATTAATTCATAAAAACATAACAATTTGTTCATAAAAAACATTATTCACTCAAACAGTAAAACAATTGAAACAATAATTCGTTTTATTTTGCTATTAATTTGAATACTATTCACACGTGAATACTGTCTTCTTCGTCGTCGACGTCTTCCTCTTCTTCGACAATTTGTTCGTTAATGACATTAGTGTTGATCTGATCGCCACAATTGGGACACGAATTAAGTCTATTCTCGCCATCAGTTCTCTGTTCACAAATGATATTCGACTTAAGATTATTAGACGTTTTGGACCCATTTGTGGCGAATCCGGCGAATGAGGCCCTCCTCTGTTTGGCAGTGAATTCACTATTTTCTAATGGATTTGTTATATATTTATGTCTATCCGATGCCACCCGTGCCAGAGGACAGTTGGCTTCGTGGTATTCGATCATCGCTCGGGTATCTAAACAGAGGTCAGCCTTTCGTTTGTGAATTATAGCCTTCGCTTCTTCTGACAAATCATTCAAATTATTCTCGAATTCACTTAACATTAAATACTTGTTCTCTTTATTACAAGAAGTGATGGCATTATTAAGTATGGATTCTTCGAGCAAATTATCCAAAACTATCTCCTCTGAAATGCATGTCAGCTCACCATTCATTGGACAGCTGAAGATAGAGTTGGATCGGTTTCTGGTGTTTCGGATCAGATCCAAATGATTTGAAGTCAAACAATTGTAAGCATTTGTGTCATTGAGTCGTGGATTAGATGTGAATCGATTGAGATTTATATCAATCAACGAATCATTAGATGGTCTGAAGGCCGGTATGTATTGGTGTACGTCTAGTGATGGCTCGTGCGAACAGCGTCTGGAGCTATCATTGGCCATCTCTGTGCCGCTAACGGAACTGATTTTTCTCTTCTTCGCCACTTGTTTCTTATGGATATCAATGAAGAACAGTATAGAAGAGCCCAAAGCTATGCAAAAGGACGACAGATAATAACCGCTTCGGTCGCCGAAGTGTTCGTTCATGAATGCTATGTTTGATAATTAAAGACATTTAATAACAAAGTAATGAATGAGAAAAAAAATCGTGAAATAATGTTTGAATTAAATTGATTTCAATTTATGTTTCAATGCTTTTATATTTAGCTATTTTTTGCTTTTTTTGGTCAATATTTCAAAACATTATTAATATCGCAATAAATCGTTCAAAACTTCAAAGTTGTTTTCAAAGAAAGTTAAGACGATTTGCGATAAAAGCGTAAACAACTAAACATTAAATAAAGTCTCATTCAATCCATAATAAACAACAACAGAAAAAATCATATTTTTTTCAAACTCAAGGTCTGAATGAATGAATGAATGCCACAATTGTTGACATTTGTAAGCATTGAATCAATGAAAGAATATTCTGTTTGTAGTGGAATAAGTCTGACCTGATATAGGAATTCCTACCAAAGTGGGTATGGATTGGCAGAATTGGATGTAGCCCCAGGCTCTATTGAAGTTCCTGGCCCTGACCTTCTCGTAGATGAACATTTTGAGTGAGTATTGATAGCTTCCATAGAAGAAGCCATAGATCCAAACGAACAATACATATCCCGAGTAGTCGTCCAGTGCTGTGAAGGCCAATAGACTGGCGCTCAGCATAAAACATGAGGCCTGACATAAGTACTGTCTCGCAATCATACACTCAACCGAATTCTTCACTACAATGGCGCCGATGGCAGCCGTTCCCAAAAGCATACCGACGCCCAAGAATGCCTGCAATGCCATCAAAGACTGCAATTCTATATTCTCTACCGACGCCTGCAATGCCTTTATGGACAGACAGTAGAAATCGTTATTAACTATAAGTTTATATAATTTTTATATAACAATAATATTAACCATTAATAGGAGAGGTGTTGTTGTGCCAAACGCTGAGATACAGGTGCCACAGACCAAGATCTGAATTGTTCGCGACTTAAGTACTGAAAAATCAAAATAAGGGGGCTTTTCGAGGGCTGCCATTTGGGCACTCGACAAAGAGCTCTGTTTCTGTGTATTTGAATGACCTTTCAATTGATCTTTCATTCGAGACCTCTTTTGAAGACTTTTCAAATGCAAAATCGCTCGTCTTTGAGGATGGTATAGAGAGGCCGGGCGGTAGAGCACAGCCAGAAAGAATGTAATGAATGTGATCAATGATAGCGCTTGGAATCCAAACCTCCAGCTCTTGAATCTATTGGGAAAACAATATACAATTTGTTGATATTTACTGAAGACTTGTTTGACAATTGAATACCTGATGCAAAACGTGAGAAATATTGGCATAAAAGCGATCCCAAGACCTGTCGACGCGTTCACAAAAATCTCTATGAATTCCCTCTTCTTTTTGAAGTACTGTCCAATCATTATAATCGCCGTTTCCCGAGTCATTGAGACACCGATGCCTACAATCACTCCATAGCTTACAAATAACTGATGAAATTGTGTGGCAAATGATGTGAACAGACATCCCAGTGCTGTAATAAGACCACCGAATATGGCAATCAAGCGAATACTTTTGCGCCGACAGACGGCTATAACCACTGGCGATAGAAATAGCGCTATCGATGTGGACAGACATCCGATTATTACTATAAAAAGCAACAAAAAAAAGTTTGAATGAAATCAAAATCACATTAAAAACGACTAAAAAATAAAATAAAAATTTATTTATTTTTTATTATTATTCAAATTCACTCACAATTCAAAGAAATTATTTTCTGAAACTCTTTTATATATTTTATCAGAAGTTTTTGCTCTAATTTCTTAGAGAATATATTTTTGAAAATCGTATAGAAATTGAATAACAATTCATTTAAAAGAAATAATAATAAAAAGATAAAATAAACAAAAAATGATTGCATTTAGAAATATAGAGACAATTCTGAAAAGAATTCTGGATATGTATTAACACTGTTATCCATTTAATGTTAAACACATTGTTATCATTGATTTGTTGTCCACTTTTATTGATTAAATAACATTCAAAACACATTGCATTCCTTAGCCATAAATCATTAAATGTGTTTTCAATGCAATTGATAAAAACATCTTAAATGTAATAAAGGTTTTGTTATAACTAATAATCACTTAAATTCAAGACATTTTGTTCTCAATTAATTGACGAATACTTGAAATTTAATTGCATATACACTGTATGTCTGGCCAGGGATTGATGTTAAGACCATTTTGATTGAGGAACAAATGAGATCTAATGAGATCTAATGAGATCTAATGAGATCTAATGAGATCTAATGAGATCTAATGAGTACTAAATCACAGCAAATGTTGTATTATTTATCGATTTTCTCTTCTTTACGTTTAATGAAAATCAATCCATAAATTGAATGAAAAGAATTACAGAAATTTATTAATGAAAGTCAACTTAAAAACATTTGAAGATTTGAGCGACACTTCATTAATGGATATATTTATTGATACAATAATTTCTCTTTAATATCAATGCATTCAATTCTGATGACATGAATGAGAGCTAGACTTACGACTGAAGACAACAATTCTGACAGCTTTATTGATAACAGAATATTCTATAGACTTTGTTCTCTTGTGAGCAAAACATCTCTATCTATACAATAGTGAATGCAATCAACAATTCTTATATAAGAGTCAATACATGTTTTCCAACTTGAGCTGAATCTCAATAAATGTCTCAATAGTTATAATAATTTTCAATAGTTTTAATAAATTATTCAAAATTATTGATAATAAACAAAATTATCGGAAAAACATAACAACAAAACATGGAAATAAAGTATATTTAAATTCAATTATTTTAATACTGTTTGAAATATATTTCTAAATCGGAAAATAAAAACAAATTTACAAAAAAAATTACAAAAATATAAACTATTTTTATATCAAATAAAGCAATTGAAAACAAAACAAAAAACAGAATAAATTGAATTTAAAAAAGCAATAAATGATTTCAAATGTAATTTTATAGCATAGCTGTTATGATGTATCAAACCTTGGTTATTTATGCTTTATATGAGTAAAGTCTTTTCATTTCTTGTAATATCATTTCCTAAATAAATAACTATTTTTTTCGACTCAAAAGCAAAATCTACAGTAATTCTGAAGACAAACAAAAACCCACATAAAAAGCAAACATAAAGTAATAGTTGTTTGAAATATTGATTAAAAATTCTCATACAGTTATAGCCATTGAATATGTGTTGAATAAAATAGAAATTCAATTATTGGACAAAAATCATAATAAATTCAAATGCAAATAATGAATGCAAATACAGGTATATAATAGATGTCTATCTTTTGTATGTTTTCCAAAAATAAATAAAATTATTAATTAATAAATGCTTTGAATTAGGAAATGCTTCGTTGGCTTCAATTCAGGGCAAATGGTTTAAAAGAGACTATAAAATGAATGTCAAAGTATATATGACTGTATATGACTGTCCAAAATCATTGCATTTGATTGTTATTCGTAAAACAATTCTAATATAGTCTATAATTCGGGTCATTTCAAACAATACGGTATTAATGAACTTAAAGTGATTTCAAGATTATTTGAACTTATTTTCATTGCTATTCAAATTGCATGAAAAATATTACATAATTTGAATCAAAATCAATGAAATATAAGTTTAATCAACAGATTGATTGCACAAAAAAATTGATGACTTGTAAAACCATTTGATAATTACATATAGAGTTGTTGTCATTATTTAAATGATTTGCAAAAAAAAAATGTTATATTTTTGCAAAATAGCCGATTGTTTTCGTTTATAATTGATTGCAAAACATTTGAAGACATTATTTTGTCAAACAATTAAACAAAGCGTTCAATAATTGTTATGAAACCAAAGTGTATTAAAACAATGAATCTCTCAAAATGATTGTCATTTTGTGACATACATTACATTTCGTTGTTTTTATAATATTATTATAATTTTTATTTACGAATTCATTGCAAAAAATCATATGAAATAAAGTTTATTAATCCCTACAAAACGTGTCAACAAAACATGTGATCAGATATTGAATGTTAAGCATATGTTTGTAACAATTATCTCATTCTTTGAATATATTCTTTTGTATCATATAATGGCATTCCTTCCACTCTGTGCCTACTATTGATTAAAACAATAGTAAGGAATCCAATAATAAATAGATTACATCTAATCTACGCTTTCTTAATGTCTTGACAAAAAGTTGAATCCTTTTTGGCATACAATCAAAGCTATAAAGAATTTAAACAATTCTATTGAAAAGAATTGCTTTGAAATTGTTGTGTAAAACCAAGTCATAAAAAGACTGCACAAAAAATATCAATAGATTAAAGTTTTATGAAAAACAATTTGAAAATATTATACAGAATTATATTTGAATATTTCATACAATGTTTTTTTCATTCCATGATTGATATTATTTGGGATAAAGACAAACAAAAAATAATATTTCAAAACTATATGCATTCGAGTCTTGCATTCAATTGTTATAATAAAAATATTTTCTCTGATTTTTTGTGACTCAAATCAATATTGAAAATCTGAATAACAAACTTATATTTCATTTCATTCATTGGGCACTAAAAATAAATTGAGTGAAAATTTTTCATATTATCGTTATTTTCAATCATGAAAAAAGTGAAAAATGATTCAAAACATTTCATTGCATTCAATAACATTGTGTTTATTATCGATTGAATTCAATAATAAATTAATTGCTATTAAGAACTAAAGTGTTTGCAAAACAGGGGTTGATATCATTAATCAGGTTTCGTCCCAATTAGTAATCGATTAATTAATATTCACAGATAAAATATGGAGAACAGCCCTTGGTCCTATTGGCACAGTGTTAGGCAATCAAATACAAAACACTGAAGTTTTTCTAATCAAATTTCACCCAATTTTCTTATTCAACAAAAATCTTAAACAAATACTTTAACTAAAAAACATTTTCATCCCATTCCCCATCCCTTTCCATCATATTTTAAATCTTATAATTAATTTAAAAAACGACAAATCAATAAATATTTATAAAAATGAAATTAAAATTTATTGCATTTGTAAAGAAAAAGCAAAAAATAGTTAAATATCTCAATTGACTAATAAATTATCAAAATTTTATAATAAAAATAATAATCAATTATTTAAAACAATAACAAATTATCCGAACATTGATTTCAAAATTTTGCCTCAAATTGTGTTTCATTTATCAAATGATTTGAAATTATTTTGTTTTTAATTAAATAATTGCTTCAAAATATTGATCAAAATATTGGACTTCATTTGGCAATTGATCCAAATATATAGCATTGGTGTTCAGTGACATTCTCTCACATTAAAGCATTTCTTGTTTTTTTATTTCTGGTGAAAAATTCAGTACAACTGTTGCCATGAAAAGCAAACTTCAATTTATTTGTTCAAAAATAATAAATAAAATGTATTTTAACTCTTCATATGAGAGACGAGACTTTAAATGAAAGTTTTAGACAAAATCAAACGATTGAATGAATGGAAAAAAACACTTTTAATTAACATTTAATTGATTTGCAAATCACTTCATATGAATGCAAAACTCTATTAATTAAAAATTAATTTCAAACTAAGTCTTCATTTTTGATATTTGAAACTTAAGAAAAGTTTTTATTTTTAAACAAAATCTAAATCCTTTCGAAACTCAAAGGCAATCAAAACAAGATTTAAAGTCAGTCATTGAATTGACATTAAATAAACGGTTTTAGAGTTTTTAAAGTGAATTCAATGTCTAAAAACATTTAATTTAATACTTATTTCAAAAAATCTTTTATAGAAATGATTAATATTTTTCATATTATGAGTTGAATTATATTTTGTTCCTTTGTTTAACAGTTACTTAAAAACGAAGTAATAAAAAATAATTGTTTGATATGTCTCTAAAAAGGTAACAATTATTATAATTTAAGTATAATTACTCGTTTTTGACTAAAAATATCGATTTGAAGACAATAAAAAACAACAAAATTATGTTTGAATTGCATTACACGCTATGACTGAAGTCTGAAGTCATTTGGAAAACCTTAAGCAAAACCAGTGAACCTTAGATCCGGAGCTCGAATTAGGAAGCGAACTATTTAGACATACCTGCGCTGAATACTGTATCTTCTATTTGAAAGTGTGCCAGAGTATCAACAATGAAGAAACCAGAAGAAGGACTTAATACTGAAGTGAAGAAATGAACCAAAGATACACATATAGTGAGAACCCAACCCCAGTGCCCCTCAGGGTAATAGTGTTGAAGAATTGTCATTGTTTTCGGATCCCCAGGCGATAATGGATTGTTAAGGCCAGGTATGACACCGTTGAGTGCGTTCTCGGGTCTTCCCGTATGAATACCCGAAATGTCTCCCCATTTCTGACGCCATAAAGTCTTTTGATTGAAAGAGGAATCACTTGTTCTGTGGAAAGTGTTATCACTCGATCGCCGATGTTTTGGCACTAAACTGTTTCCGATGAAATTGTGTCCGCTTTTAACCAAAGAATATTCATTTAATGAGAAATAGCGTGACTTTGGACCCAAACTCAATGACTTTTGAACTTCTCGACGATTGTAAGGAACGGCTATTCCGGAGTTGACCGGAAGTGTAGTGACAAATGGATTGGTATTTCTCTGGTCATTAAATTCATTGATATCTGTTGTCAACGCAAAGACATTGGATTTTTTGCTCTTATAGGGAAGTCCTGTTATAGTGGCCGTAGGTTTAGCACAATTACTACTACAGGTCCTCTTCGTTATAGACGCAGACATTCTCTTTGGGGCCAATCTTACCGTCTCTTCCTCTTCATTAGAGGAACTGGTGGTGGAAGTGGCAGATGGTGGAAAGTGCATATTCGTCAGAGTCGGTGGAGTCACGTATTTTGATGTCATCAGTAATTTTCATATGAATTCATTGATTTATTTTCACAAAATTTAACACAAATTAATTGATAAATCATTTGTCGTTTGAATGTATTATTCGATTGAATTCATTATCAAAAGAGTTATACAAATATTAATGCTTTCAATTCAAACGAAAACTTCATAATTGATGAGAAAAAATCAATAATAAAATAAAAGCAACATTTGTTGTAAACGTTGTTGTTATCAAAAATACATATTCTTTAGGCATTGGTTAGAATTGGACTGAAATCGAGTCAAAAACGGAAAAGTTTTGACCAAAAATCAAACGATGTTTCGGTTTTGTGCTCTTCTCAGAGCGAGTCAGAGGAGGAGTTAACGACTTTTACAACTTATACAACACTTTGCACTGAAATACGTTATGAACACAACTGAGAAACTCAGATGTGATGACACTCTATGCGATCGTTCACTATATGAGTTAATTCTGGTTTTTTGCCACAAACTTATCAACGCTTCCAATGAATATTCTTTGTATTCATTCAAATATTCAGTTTATATTTCATATGAAATAAACAAACCCTTAAAATGTGATATAATTGACACCAAAAATATTATTTAAATTACTTTAAAAACACTTTCAATATTTTAAGTGACTTTAAAACAAACAAAAACTTATTGTTTACTTAACTAGAAATCAAATGAGAAATAATGAATGAAAAGCATTTAACGACAAAACCATTCAATAGATATTTGTTTCGCATTTCAAACGACAAGGGAATGGGTTGTGAAGATAATAAGGGGCACACGAATCGGCAGTTAATGATTTCAATGATTCACTTTTCGTATGAATTATATCATAAGCGATGAAGTGTTGAAGAGTTTTATGCAAAGAATAATATTTATAAAACAGTAATAATAATAATAATGCATTGAATCGTCAAATGGAGCGCAAATATGACTCCAATACAAGAATGCATTAAAAGTGTCAGAAAAGCATAAAATAAGTGTATATAAGAAGTTAAATCCATAGCCTCTTAAGAGATCAATCAATGGTTAAGTGTTGTGTAGGTCTAACTCGAATGATTCCGAACAGATTGAAGACTTGTTATTAAAAACAATTTCAACACATTTGATGCAAACTTTATGCTCGAACGGAGTCTTCAATTGAATTAATAATCGATTTGAATATATATTTAATATTTGTTTAATAAATATTAACGAATAAAATATAAGTTTTAAATAATTCAACAATTATTACAAAATTGATGACAAACACAAATATATATTTTTTATTATAGTTTTATAACACTTAACACTTTTATTATATTTATTTGAAAACAATTACAAATGACTTTATATTCACTTTAAAGTCGATTAAAAAGTTATTTTTATATCCAAACGAATGGAAAACATTTTTACATAAAAACCCTTAACTTTTTTGATTGACTCTCAAAGGAATTCATTTTATTTGTTCTCAATTCAAATTAAAGCTAAAATTATTTGTTTGTTTTGTTTTTTGTCAATGTTTTGATCAAATATATGAATGAATTATAAAATAAAATTCAAAACTGGGTCTCAATAGAGCCGGAGGTTTTGCTGACAAAACAATTTAATCCAAAAATTCTCAACATTTTAATGAATATTAATATTTTTTACGAAAAGAAATCATTTGTTAATGATATCAAGTTTTTCACAAATGCTTTAATTGTGTTCATTCTGTCAATAATTAACTAATTGCACCTTAATTTCAATTCAACGGTCAGTCGATATAATTGTAAGAAAATTATTAAACAAAAACTTTTAAATACAATAAAATGATTGTCTATTGAATCTGAAATCTGATATTGAGTTTGTGTTTAAGAAAGTTGTTGTAAAACAACAATTAGAGACAAAATCACAAAACTCTAATTATTATAAAAGGTGTGGACTTTTGATTACAATCATTAGAAAAGTCAATGAAAGAAATGAATTCTCGTTATCAGTAATAATATTCATTGCAATTCAATACAACATTACTGTATATGCGATATTGAAGCGATTGTTGAATTAGATAATGATTGCAAGCCTTAGCCATAAGTGCGGACTCTTTTGACTCGCTTTCAAACTAATGCAAAGATTCAATGATTTTTGTCTTCCATAAAAAATATATTCATTTAAGGAATATATTCTTACTTTTTAAGAAATATTTCTCAAATATTGAGCACAAAAATGATTAATTTCTAAACACTTGTTCAAAATTAAGTGAAAAATATTTAATTAAATGCTTTTAATTAAAAACTAATTTCGTTAATGGATTGCATCCAACACTTTGTGAATCATTATTTTCAAATCAACTCTTTTTGTGTCAATTATTTTGAATGACATTATATTATAAATTCATTTTATATCCAATTTTATAAATTGATGAAAAAAAACATTTGTTTTTCATTTTTAAAGCAAATATTTTCATTGCAAACAAATTGGTTTATATTGAAAATGTGTCACTTTTTGGGAATAAAAATAAAGAATAAAAAAGTAAATAAAATTGAAGTTTTATTTCATATAATAACTAATTATATGAATAAATGTTTTTGTTTTGATTTTATTATTAAATTTAAAAAATCAATTCTTTGTTAAAAAGAGTTTTTTTTGCTCTTTTTATTTAATTAAGTCTCAATGAAGCGATCCATTAGTTTGTGTTGAGTTGAGTTCAGTGATAGTCAGATGTGATACAGAATGTAATAAATAGTTGTTTTGACCCAAAAGTCAATTACCGGCTGAAGAGACAAAACAAATAATATCACTGAAAACAACAGACATTGGATTAGTTTTTGTCACTAAAATTCATTTACGGGACAGTCATCTGTAGTATTGCTCTTTAGATAGAGTCAAATAAATTGATTTTTTGTTACATAAAAAATAGAGAAATAAAATGAAAATAACTTTTAGAAGAATAATATGTTTTGAGTGAATTCAAAGACTGAAACAATGTTTTAGATTTTACGGTATTTTTCACAAAAAAATATGAAATTATTTTTAAATAATACCTGACTTTACGAGCGATAGGTTGTCTTCAGTCCAAAAGTAGTCTTTAAGCACTGATCCAAAGCTTATTTGGATGGAAGTGGTGATGGCCTGTGCTATGGACACACATATGACAACGATGTAACCCCAGCCCCCCTCTGGAAAGTAGTGGTGATGTATCGTTGCTTTCTTTCTTCTTGATATTAGGGAACGATTATCACTATATAATAGCATTAGATTCGCATCCCTTTCCCGACTCGTCTTATCTGTTGGCTCTTCGATGTCGAACGTCTGGAGCTTTGCCGGTGCGCTCAGTCGTCGCTGTGGGAACAGGAGATCATTCAACGTCGACGACTCATTCCTTGATGTCTGTCTTTCCATTGATTTTATGATTTTTACAAATATTAATAAATTTATGTTATGTTCAAAACTGATGTCAATTCGTGTTGACTGACATTCAATACTGTCATCAGTACTGGAGTCACAAATTTGATGTCGATTTTCATTTTTTTTGTCGAGATATCAAATGAAGTCAAAAACGAATTGAGAGATGAGTCTAAAAAATTAATAATAAGAAAAACTTTATGATAACATATATCCGGATGTGTTTGAAAGGAGAAAATAGAACAGAGAGACAACAAAAAATTTATACACTTTTATAATAAACTTTTTTTTAAACAACAATAAAAATTGTTGTCTTCTTTCTGGCCATAAAATTGCCTTTTCATCAAAATTTCAAATAAATTGTAAACAAAATTCTCTATCGAATGACAATCTGTCAAAAGGTTTATAAATATTTGTATATTAATTGAGACCTGAAATGAGTGACTAAAGTGACACTTGATTTCAAGTTGTCTTACAAATAAAACACTGAGTTATTGGAAAGTTGTCTAAAATATCCAATGTTTTAAACATAAAATTCAATGGATTTCACTTTTGTATTGAAATCAAAACAATTTTTGCTGTTATTAATTATTTATAAGAATTCATTATTTGTGACATTGTTTATAACAAAAAAAATGTTTAGAAAAAAAATTGTTTGAAAAGAAAAATATTGAAAATTTCATTTTTATGGCTTTTTATATAACATAAAAATGTTTTTCTTTTATTTATTTTTGTTGAAAAGTTTTAAAGTTTTTTCTATAGACATAACAAAGAGTCAAAACTGTTGTTAATGTTATATAAAAAGTTGAAAATAATATTTCAAATCATAAAAAATTCTTTTGAATTCAACATTACTTTTGAAACTAATCGATTTTAATCGATATTCAGTTTAAATGATTAGTTTTTGTCATAATATAATTTTAACTCATTTTTCAATTATCTAAATATATAGATAATTAAAAAATTTAAAATGAATTACAACTCATGAAAAACATATGATTTATTTATGACATGATTTGCATAAATAATACGATATATGATTTGCATTCGTAAGACATTTATCTAAAAATTCAGTCAATGTTTTCAAATAAAAACAAAAATTCTGTTATAAAATGAATTTAATTTTTACTTTTCATATATATCTGACAACAAATTATTATTCAATTCAATAAAATTATAATCAAATAATTGAATTTTATTCTGTCGTAAAGTTATAAACAATAGTTTCTAATAAAACATTTCTCTCTAATAATTGAGAATTAGATTCATTGCAAACTTTGATCGAATATAGAGTATATTCAATGATGTCAATGAAGACGAAGACATGAGATGACGAACACTCGTTATTATGAATAAATGAAACATAAATATAATATAAACTTATTTTGTTTTTATAAAGCAATCAATATTTCGTCCAATAATCGGATCAGTATTTCATCTCAACTTATCATATATTCTGACATTTGAGAGATAATTGAAATATAAAAACATATTTTTATATCAAATGTCATGTTTGACATAATTGTAATTTTGATGTTATTTTGAAAGCAAATTGAGTTTGCATTTGAAATGTTGGTCAAAAATATAAATAAAACATTCATTTCATTTGATGTCCATTTGATTCAATTTATATGAATTTTTAGTTGTTTTTCACTCACAAAAAACTAATGATTTGCTAGAAGTGAATCAAAGACCATAAGTCATAGCAATAACCAAATTAACATTAATTGCAATTCAGACAAACATTTGGAAATGTTATCAAATCTTCAACTAATGGTATAATTGCAAAATTCATTAAATTCTTGTCATTCGAAGCAAAATATTCGTTACAAACATATAATTAATAACAATATACCAAAAAATCAATTAAGACTCACCCGGATAACTAAAGATAAGAATTGCTTGCTATATTATATTAATGTAATTCATATGATATTTATATTGATTATAAAGTGTTTATTCAAAGCAATAATGTTTGCAAAGTATTATTTGATATATAATTATACGAAAATAAACACATTTATAATAAACTCATTTATATTACAAACCAAATAGAAAGTCATTTAATACATGAATAGAAAGCAAAAGGAGTCAACAAATGCTAGGAATGTCTCGTCTCAAGTGTGTCAGTGAACGGATATTTTGAGATTTCATTAATTACGAGATAGCTATCAATGCATTCAAATTAGATTAGGTTTTAAGATAACATTATTATAATAAAACCTGATTTGAGTTAAGATAAAAGATTTTTATGCAAATAAATTCATTAATTATTTTTCGACAACTTTTATGAACTAAATCAAAGTCTATCTCAATTTGAATGAAATTATTGTTCACTTTTCAAACAAAAATTTTCATTTAAGTTATTATTTTATATATATTTTTATTTTTTGCAATCAATTATAATTTGCATACAATTGTGAATTGATTTCATTTTGCTTATAGTTTTATAAAATTTATAAACAAAATGAAATTTAATATAAATTTTATGAAATATGAAAAAGTTTTTATAACTAAAGATCTCGAAAAACATATAAAACTTCTTACAAACAAAATATAAAATCTAATCTAATTATTATATTTTGTTATATTTGCAAAAATTATTGTAAGGTTTGAATACAATCTTATATAAGATAAGTGAAGAAACATAACTAACCTTAATATCAATATCAACACCAAAACCACAACTCATTTATCATAAGCTAAACAACGATTTTATTCGTCATATTTGCAAAAAGTGTTCAATTCTTGAATACGTTTTCGATTCGTGGACTAAATATCAAATGTTAGCACTTATAATAGCGGTTCAGCACACGAATAGACCAGACCTCAAATACGACGGCGCTCACAAACATTGGTTTCTATGAGTTTAAATAAATGAGAGAAAGTTTTCTGCAATTCTTGAAAACAATTCTGTAATTCATTTGTATATTAAATATTAATTAACAAAACTATCAATGAAGGGATGCCTAAACATACTGTTCTTTGTTCTTGAATAACAAATATATTCTCAAAAAAAAATTGTAACAAATATTGTCATTTTGTCTCCAATCATATATCTCTAATAAGTCTGAAAATTATATGAAAAAACGAATCAATTATTCAAAACATTATTTAAATTATGAATTTATTTTCAATATGTTTTTGCATTTATTTTTTATTTTATTGAAACTTTGATGATTTAAATGACATTTTCACTCATATAATACTGTATTCAGTTATGAAAAGTAAAAATAAAATCATTGAAGTATAAAATATTTATGTGTTTACATAAATATAATATAATTGAAAAATACTATTTAAAAAAAAATATTTTTTTTATGGAAACTTATGAGACATACGAATAAAATTCAATATTTATGTTTTGCACGTATTCTTATAATCCAAACATACCGTAAATTATAAATTATTAGAAACTAATGTAAGAATTAATTATTGATATTTCAAAATAAATTCATATTAAATGAAATCTTATTAATAGTAAAAATCATATTTAGTTTCAATTTTGACCCAAATCTCAGTCTTATAAATAATTGAAGCAAAAAAAGAAAGAAAATAATAATAAATAATTTGTTGAAACCAACAAACGATTGAACAAATAATTTCACAAAAATTTCCGGAATTATAATCACTATCAGTGAAACGACTTCTCATTATGTGTTGAAATGATGTCTAATTTATGTTAGAAATAATCGTCAAAATAAGTGATATTTGAATTTGAATTGTTGTCACAAATGGTATAATCTATTGAACAAACTTTCACATTGTTTTGGTCTAAAGCAAAAGAACCAGTTTTTGCGTGAGCTCTCAATATTGGTTTACACTTACTTCCAATAACTACCCGTCCATAAAAGTCATGGCACAGATCATACACCCAATGGCCAAACATCTCAAAAGTATAACAGTATTGATATGAAAGGAATCAGCAATTCTTTGGTCAGTATTGCATTGAAAGGCAAACAAATATATTTCGAAGTTATAATTCATTTGATATTTGCGAGAAAAATAAGAAAAACTTTTCGTAGACATGAATGTGAGTGAAAACAAATATTGAATGAGATTTGAGTGAAAAAAAACAACTAATATCTAAATATTTGTAATACAAATGAGTGATTGAAATAATTCCTGTCAGACAATAATCCGTCAAATATTTTAATATAAATTCTTTTGTTTTTATTCAAGAATTTTATTCTTTTTATTTGACATTTGTTTCAAAATATATTTATTTGATTTGAATTTTGTTTTATTTTCAGAAAAATGTATTTTTCGGAATATTTGTGATTGTTATGATTGGACTGACTGTCCCATCACTGGGTGGCCATCACGGAGGTCGCACATACATGAAAGTATGGAGGGGGCCGACAACAGGCCATGGGCATCACAAGCACGCGTCGTTTGGATATCATTTTGAACACCCGGCCCCACAGGGGGGACATCATTATCATTGATAGTGTTTTGCATTTAAAACAATTTTTTAATACAAAACACATTTTTGTTATTATTTTCTCTTTTTTAATGTTTTTAAAAATATTTATTTCATTTCTTTTGATAAAATTCTTGAACTAAACTTTATTTCTAAACAACTGTCCATTTGTTTAAATATAATTAGAATTAATTTTAAAATTGTTTTCAAATAAAATTAATGAATAATTCATTAAATCAATTGATGTATAAATCGTTGATTAGATCCATAATTGAAATCCTAAGACATCTCTTGAATACAAAATTTGGTTAAATTATAATTAATAACATTTGGTGACCAAAGACGAGACGAGACAGCAATTGATCTCCTGTGCCATACCATAGCATTCCGTCACCACCTCATCCTTACAGTGCAATTGCGCTATTGATGAGACCATCATTGAGTCGATGCAGTCATACAACAGAATATGGCATTCATTTGAACGAAAATATTCTGGAATTTAACTCTTCGTAAACAACATTACAAACAATTGACAGAGAATTGCAATCAAACGCAAAGAGAGTTTCGTATGAATGCGAGACTGCTATACAATTGGGTACAAAAACTCATTGCAATTGCAGTTAACGTCGTTTTTGTCTCACTTTATGTGATTTATGTCATTATTCGTTATGTAATGTCATTGTATTGAACAAAAAATAATACATTTTATTAATATTTGACATAATTTTGATTATTTCAAACATTTTTTTACTCTCAAAACATAATCTCATTCAACAAATAACACAATATTTGCTTTCAATACAAATTCATTGATTTGTAGTGTTTTGAAATCATTAATGAATTGAAGGATTAAATGATTTTATGATTAAATGGTATGAAATGAAATAATTATTATTTAATTCATTTGTAACCCTTTTTTGGTTCACAAAAGAGAGATTCAAAGCAAAAGTCAATATCTATTCAAACATTCAATTCACTTATGATTGAATTGAATGCAAAAATGTCTGCTCAAGAAGTGATCCAACAATTGGTTCACTCAATGGCCTAACAGTCGACACCACCACAACCGGTCGACCTCGAAGTCAGTACTCGTCTCGAGTGAATGCCGGCGCTTACGTATAGCCCATACCTGACAGCCCATACGTACAGCCCTTAAGGACTCAATTCATATAAAACAAATGAATCCAATAATGAATAATAACCTCAAAAATATGCATACTTTTGCGAAAGTGAGCGCCTGTATGACTGCCAGCGCCCGTACAGCCCAACCCTATGCCCACAACCAATACTATTCATACTTTAAGCGCAATTATAATAAATATTTTCATTTAACTGAAGACAAGTGTTTGAACCGAACCACCAATTCTGGTGTATGTAGTGGTTTGAGCACTGTATGGGACAGTCGTCTTGTAGTGAGCAATAAGCATAGCTATAGCTATCAGCCCAACCACGCATATACGACTCTATCGATGGGACAGATATCAGGAAAGTGTGATACGAAAGCACATATTCAATGCGCCTGCTGTTCAAACTCCCTGTCCAACTGCCGGTGCAATTGTGAGAAGTCTACCCGTTGTCTGTGTGCCGGACCACGAAATTTCCATCGCATCGGTGCTACTCATCGATGGTTCTCATCCACGACCAAAATGAATAAAGACCTCTCGGGAAAGGATTTACTCCGGGAGCCAAATGTCAATAAGGTTTGCATACTTTCACCAATACTTTCACTCATTTTTCTTATGTATTAATAATTGATTTATTTGTTGTGTATTTATTTGTGTCAATGTTTTTGTCAATCATTTCCTATTACACAACAATCACATCCAAGTAATACATATTCAATACCTAATTATCTCTTTTTTCCATTCAATTCAATGCAACAAAAAATTATTTCATTTTGAGAGTCGATAGCAATAATGAATCCATATTTTTATCGATTAATTAAAAGTCAACAAAATATAACAATTTTTTTGTTGGGAAAAACACATGAAATGTATTAAAAATTTATCACTTTATTGACAATGCATTTAAGGGTAAAGTCATTGAATTAAATGTAATTGTCTTTAATATAACCCAATATTAGCCGAGTATTGCATCACAAATGCATTACATTTGTGTTTGCAATGTTTGGACAGTTTATAGAAATATATTTTTGATGTGAAAAGTCATTGGATTTTGAAATGATTTAAACTATTTTTTGAGAAACATTTTTGAGATTGTCTTTAATTTGACGGTCTATTAAACACTTAATACTTCGCTAAACATTTTGTTGAAATATTTTTTCAAACAAAATCTTGATTTTTATATGACTTTTATGTCAATTGAAGTCCAAAATCACTTCAAATGAAGGCTAAGTAATCGATATGTAATTAAATAATTATTTGATTAAACTTTTTGTTATAAAGTCATTCAATATTAAAATTATTTTTTAGATTTTACTATAATTTTGAAAAATATTTGTGAATTCATTGAAACAATTTTTAAATTAAATCTCTTAATGAATGTCTCAATAAATAAAATTACACAAAAATATCAAAACATTGAAAGTTTTATTAAAATATCGTGAGTTAAATATGAATAAAACATCTGAAAATTGTTGTCAAACATATTTAACGTTATATAAAAGTAATGAAAAAGTCTTTTAAGACAAAAAATTGAATCAAATGCGAGAATATGTGTGTTGTTTGGCTCTGAGCTATGTTTTTGTGTTTTTATATTATATAAAATTATAATTAATGTTCACTAGTATTAGATAGCGATGAAAAGAGTGCAAAAACACATTCAAGCCTTGACTACTCCTCACTTGAATTCATAACTTTCCTCTCTTTTAATAACATGTGGTATTGAATGAGAAAAAAATAGTTATAAATAATTGGATAAAAATAATAATAATTATTTTATTTAATAAATTATAAGTTAAGCGAATGTTTAATATAATAAGAATGACATTGATATATAAAATGATATATAATCGACATTTCCTGACACTCCATCCCATCGCTCCTCTCATGTCATTCCCAATATTAGCTATGATTTCAATTTATATATAACTATTAAATGAGTAAAACATTTAATAAAATAATTTTTTCTTATAATAAGATATCAAAAGTATAACTATATAAAAATAGGTGATTGGGTCAGGGCTTCCAGTGCTCAGAGATCTCGTTTACAAAAAAGCAATTTCGATAAATAGCTAATTGTCTGCTATTTCTTAAAGCTGTATAATTGTCATAATCACAAACAATGAGATATTTCATGTCTTGTAATCCATACAAAAAAAGCCCAAACAATGAATGCATTTATGTTTTCGTTAAAACGCCTTCTGTTTTGACATTTGAATTAATGGCTGTTATATTGAACTCATTTAACATTGATTTCAATAGGATTTGGCGTTCACTACAAGGGAAAGGGAGGCACTGTATCTCAAAGGGCTTTTACCTCCCGCGATAAGAAACCAAGACCTACAGGTGCAGATCGTCATGGAGAACATAAGACAGATCAAAGATGAACTCATGAAATACATGTTCTTACGTGACCTCCAAGACCACAATAAGAGACTCTTCTATCGAGTCCTTCAACTCTACACAACAGAACTCATGCCTATTGTCTACACCCCTGTAGTGGGCGCCGCCTGTCAGAAGTACTCATTGCTGTTTAAGCGACCCCGGGGTCTATTTATTACAGTACATGACGCTGGAAGAGTGCCATCCATTCTGGCCAATTGGCCCGAACCTGAAGTTAAGGTAACCATCGATTGGACGCCAATTGAATTGAAAGTAAAATTCTTTAATAATAGGCAATAGTAGTGACAGACGGGGAACGGATTCTTGGATTAGGAGACTTAGGGGCAAACGGTTTGATATATTCATTGTCATTGTTTGCATTCATTACAATGTATTGGACTCTAGGAATGGGAATACCTGTCGGGAAAATGGCCTTGTATTCAGCGATCGGTGGAATTCCTCCCGAACTCACACTTCCCGTCTGTATAGACGTCGGAACCAATAATGAATCTCTTTTAACCGACCCCTACTATATCGGACTTCGCCAAAGGCGGGTAAAGGGTAGTGAATACAACCATTTGATCGATGAGTTCATGGAGTCAGTGGTGAAACGGTGGGGCCGACAGACTCTCATCCAATTCGAAGACTTCGCTAATGTTAACGCATTTCGACTTTTGGAGAGATATAAGACCAGGTACTGTGTCTTCAATGATGACATCCAGGGCACGGCTTCTGTTGCCGTCGCTGGTATTTTGGCCAGTCTTAAAATAACTGGCACTAAAATAACTCAACACACGTTCCTCTTTCAAGGGGCCGGAGAGGTATGGCATCCAAATGCAATGAATTATTGATTACACCAATTGTTTGACTATAGGCTGCGTTGGGAACGGCAGATCTGATAGTGATGGCTATGAAACAGGACGGCATGTCTGCCGAAGACGCTAGAAGTAGGATATGGCTGATCGACTCCCAGGGTTTGGTCACTTTGAGCCGAAATACCGACGACAGACACAAAATGAGTTATGCAAAACAGGCCACAAATACAAAAAATTTGGAAGAAATAGTAGATCTCGTCAAACCTTCTTGTATTATAGGTCTGTTGTCTCTTATCTACATTTCCCTCTTAAAGTCACTGTTCCTCTTCAGGTGTGTCAGCAGTTTCGGGTGCTTTCACAGCGACTATACTTAAAAAGATGGCGTCCTTCCATAAGAGGCCGATTGTGTTTGCCTTATCCAACCCGACCTCAAAAGCCGAATGTACTGCAGAAGAGGCCTATAAGCACACTGACGGTCAGTGTGTGTTCGCCAGTGGAAGTCCATTCGATCCAGTCGTACATAATGGCAAAACCTTTATCCCAGGCCAAGGAAACAACGCCTACATCTTCCCAGGGGTTGCACTGGCCGTTATGGCCTGTGGTGTCAATGAGATCAATGACGAGGTATTCTTAGTGGCGGCCAAAGCATTGGCCGATATGGTCACGAAGAATGACTTCGATGAGGGCCGGGTTTATCCACAACTCGAGACAATCAATGAAACCTCCCTTCGATTGGCGGCCAAAGTCTCGCAATGGTTTTACACGGAAGGGTTCGCCACTCATAGGCCAGAGCCAGAGGACAAGTATCTATTTTTGAAGGGAAAGCTATACGATGCCACTTATGACGGCTCGTCCTTTACTAAACATATTAACGGGAAGTCGTCCTGGAGTTCAACAAACGCCAGTTTCACGCATTAGACAATCGTCTGTTGATTTATATTTAATTATCTTTGAGTCAAACTATGAAAACCTCTGATTGTTATCGCAAATGAATTATTAGTGAAATTGTTGTTTAAATTAACAAATATTTGTTTTATTGATGTTTTGAAAACAATTTGAATTTTAAATGTTTTTTGAATTTAATTATAAATTGAAATAAAATTTAAACCAAATATTAATATTTGAATTAAGACTTCATTTGAATGAGTGAATGAAATAAATGTCACTTTTTATCAATAAATATTGATTTATGGCTTCATTTCAATTGAGTTCTCATTTTTATCACCAATTCTTCACTCATTTATCAATAGATTCTCGACATTAATCGTGGAATAATTCCTTAATTCTTCATTACATACAGAATATATGCCTTGAGTTTCAACACCTGAATCGACGTATAAGCCATTCGACCTTCAGGTGGTTTTTGATTAAATATCATTTCATTGAAAATATATGAGTTATTAGTTTTGCTAAAGAATGAGAAAAACGACTAATAATTGAAAAAATATAATAAAGTTTTATCGAAGAAAAAATTCATTTGAGAAATGTTTCACAAAATATACGATTAGTTTTGAATATAAAAACTTTTGAAACACATTTGAATGCCATTTGAATGCCTTTTATAGTCATTATTAGAATATATTTTAAAAATAATATAATATTTGAATAACAATTGGTATTAAATGACAACTTCATTGAAGGGTTAGTTTGTCTGTGAGTCAAATGAAAGGCACGTAAAGGCAATTGAGAGCCAATGGTATTGACTGACAGTCACTGACAGTCAAGTGTTGCCCAAACTGTAGACAAGTTCAGAGACAAACGACTCAACGATTGCCACAAATTGTCATTCAATTCAAAGCAAACATTAATTTCATTTTGAAATTGTTTTAACTTTTTGTTCAATTATTTTGTATTTTGTTATCATTTTAAATATTAAACCATTTTTGATATGAATCGCAACCAAAGCCAAAACCTTAGCCGAGGAAGAGGTGGTGTCGCCAACGGAAACGGTTATCGCAATTACGACAATAAGAGACGAGTGAAGGCATGGTCTCAGGAGAAGAATGTCGTCAATCACATGAATGACACCAACAATGAGGTGAAGGACTCGAAGAGTGACTTCAATCGCGAGAAGAGATCCGATTCCGAGTCCATTCAAAGCTCACAAATGCCGGGAATACCTGTCCTTCCGGTCAACCGAAACGAGTCTTCGCGACCATTCCTCAACTCGAGTACAAAGTCTGTTACCAATCCTAATGGTTCCAGTGATAAGATCGCCGACAAAGTGGACAAAATGGCAGAAAGTATGACAAAAATGGATTTGAAAGGAGACAAAGACATCGACGACAAGAATGCTTTGGTCACTGAATCTGAAGCGAAAACAAGTATTGATTAACTCTTTTAATAATTTTTGACTTTTTTTTTGATGACTTCAAAGACGATAACGTCAACGGAAATGTCGATAATTGTATGCCGCGAAGAAATACCATTGGATCTGATTATCGCCCGAACACTAACCGAAATCGCATAAGACCTTCAAATCAATACAATGGCAGCCAATCGATGGTCAATCAGTTCAATAACAGCCATAAATTCTATCAAAACCCGAGATACCCATCGGTTCCGAATCCGAGGTCAAAGTTTCAGAACCAACCGAAGCCTCAGACAAACTCCTGGAACAATGAACACAATTCTTGTGATAGCTTTGGCCAGAATTCGGTGCCACTACTCATCAATCCATACTTCAATACATTGCAATCCTATATACCGGTGCCGCTCAGTTATCCCATTGCTGGCACCGCACCCGAACTGGGAGCCGAAGTGCCCAACAATGGTAAGCAATTGGACGACGGAGTGAAGAAGAATATGAGTCAAAGCAATTCAAATGGTATTATAATTCGAGAAAAATATCATTTTATTCAAAATTAATGTTTGTTTTTATGTAAGAATCGATTCATTACTTCATTCCCTTCACTCCAACCCATGAATATCCCGACCCTCCCATGTATTGGGGACACATCCAGACCTACAGCTGTGACACCGGAATGATTCACTTCTTCGTCAGCGTTTATCCCCCGAACATATGTCCCCTTCCACTGCAAGTGACCGCTAATGGCATTCCTATCCTTCCATCCAATTGTAAAACCATTTTTTAAATGGTTTTAATTTATTATAAAAAACATTTATTTTCTCTTTATTTGTATTTGTAATTTTTGACTAATTTTTGACAATTTTTGTATTTCTTCAAATATTTTGCTCTCATTTCGTGAAAACAATTCATTACTAATATTTTGGTTATATTTACCCCTTTTTTGCTTAAAATATTGTTTTTTATTAAATTATTATTAAATAACTGTTTGTTTGTTTTGTTTGAATTGCATTAAAATTATTATTATTTTTTAACACATTTTTAATCATTTAATGATTTTTGTCATATTTTTGACAAACTTTCAATTATTGAGATTTTTTGCATTCAATTATAGATCAAATCAAATGAATTGGTGAGAAGTGGTGTCTTCAGTGACTGGATTGGATTGAGAAAGGATTGGACGAAACAATAAATTGAACTTTGAATTGAAATGTCTTTATTGGACATAATGTCAATAAATGTCTAAATATATGACAATTGGATTCAATAATAATTACAATCACATAAAAAGGGGTAAAAACTTAACAAATGGTAACGAATAGCTGTTTTATGGATCAATAACGAGTGGTCCGACAAAACACTTCTTCAGCATTGACTCGTAGTTGACATATCGGTGGATCTCATTGAAGAGTTCGGTGGCATCACTTCCGGCCCCTCTCATCATCTCATCGACGCCTCCCGGATGAAAGTCGAGATAATGGGTCACATTATATACCTTTCCTCTGATACATATCCAGCAGTTGTCGACTGAGTTGTGTTTCTGCAACTCTTGAGTCGACACCGGAATCACTTTGCCTTCAGTTCCCGAAAGATCTGGTGATTTGGCGCACAGTTTGAGCCAATCCATGAGTGAATGGCCCGGCTTTAGGGCCACCCGTGTCCTGCCAGAGCCCGTGGCGTTGCCCACCGGCTCAGGTAGTGCTCCCAGAGTGACGTCCGTCTCGTCATCGTTGATAGTAATCGATGGCCTTCTGTCCGATGCCTTGACTTTGCTTTTATTATCCATTGAATTGTTTGTCTTTGAAGTGATTGCTCCACACATTTGACCACAGATTCACTACAAACCATTCATTACATTTGATCACAGATATCACAAACCATTGATTCCTAGATTGAAACGAATGAAGAGATCATTGAAAATGACTTAAAAGACAATTATCTGAACGAAAAATAGGATTAAATGACGAATAAAGACATGAATTGACTGTTCATTGAAATACATTTCAACCACTGATTCAATATGTGTTCAATCGCTGTATGAGAGCAAAGGCTCTCAAAAATATCCATAAAATGTAACGTTATTTGTGTATTGGATTTGATTTAAAATTTCTTTCATTTTTATTTCGTTAACAAAAACACGTTTTTCTCAATTCACGTGTTTTTGCAGTTATTAAACATTTTATTTATTCATTAAAACATAACTTAATTTACTTGAAATGGATTTCGAGACGACATTCAGTTCTTTGGTTTATGTCTATCTTAAGGATAAGTTCAAAGACGCGGCGAATGTCCTGAAGACGAAGTACAAGATAACTGAACCACCGATTGGTTCACCAAAACTCATAGACATTATTAATAAGGATTTGATGAACAAAACCAATAATAAGCGCAAACTTGAGGTCAATTCAAAGCAATTGAACCAAAAGAGAGCGAAACCAAACGATTCTTCGGATTCATCTGATTCTTCAGAGGACGAAAAGACTGCAAAACCAGTGGTGACTAAACAACAGACACCAAACATAGCGAAGACAACACCGAAAGTAACCGCAAAACAAGATTCGAGTTCTGATTCATCGGATTCTTCAGACGAGGAAAAAACGGCAAAACCAGTGGTGACTAAACAACAGACACCAAACCAATTGAAGACAACAAACGCATTGAAAACCACACCAAAAGTGAATGCAAAACAAGATTCCAGTTCTGATGACTCATCGGATTCTTCAGACGATGAAAAGACCACAAAACCAGTAGTAGCTAAACAACAGACACCAATCGTAGCGAAGACAACAACAAAGACATTGACAAACACTTTGAAGAAGACACCGAAAATGAATGCAAAGCAAGAATCTGATGACTCATCGGATTCTTCAGATGATGACAAGACAGCAAAACCAGTGGTGGCTAAACAACAGACACTAAACACTGTAAAGACAACACCGAAAGTGAATGCAAAACAAGAATCGAGTTCTGATGATTCATCTGATTCTTCAGAGGACGAAAAGACTGCAAAACCAGTGGTGACTAAACAACAGACACCAGTTATAGCGAAGACAACAACAAAGACATTGACAAACACTTTGAAGACAACACCGAAAGTAACCGCAAACCAAGAATCGAGTTCTGATTCATCAGATTCTTCAGACGATGAAAAAACGGCAAAACCAGTGGTGACTAAACAACAGACACCAAACATAGCGAAGACAACAACAAAGACATTGAAGACAACACCAGTAAAACCAGTAGTGGCTAAACAACAGACCCTAAACACAGTGAAGACATCACCGAAAAAGAATGCAAAACAAGATTCCAGTTCTGATTCATCTGATTCTTCAGACGAAGAAAAAACAGTAAAACCACAGGTGGCTAAACAGCAGACACCAAACATAGTTAAGACAACACCAAAAGTGGTCGCAAAAAAAGATTCGAGTTCTGAAGACTCAGATTCCTCTTCAGATGAAGAAAAGACCACAAAACCAGTGGTAACTAAACAACAAACACCAAACCAAATGAAGACGAATATCGTTAAGACAACGCCGAAAGTGAATGCAAAACAAGATTCCAGTTCTGATTCATCTGATTCTTCAGACGAAGAAAAAACAGTAAAACCAGTGGTGGGGAAACAGTTGACACCAAACAAAGTAATGACTCCAAACACAGTGAAGACAACACCGAAAGCGACTGCAAAACAAGATTCGAGTTCTGAAGACTCAGATTCCTCTTCAGAAGAAGAAAAGAAAACAAAACCAGTGGTAACTAAACAACAAACACCAAACCAATTGAAGACGACTCCGAAAATCAATTCAAAACAAGAATCTGATGATTCATCGGATTCTTCAGAGGAAGAAAAGACAGTAAAACCTGTGGTCACTAAACAACAGACACCAAACACAGTGAAGACAACAAAAAAGACATTGAAGACTACAAACTCTTTGAAGACAACACCGAAAATGAATGCAAAACAAGAATCTGATGACTCATCGGATTCTTCAGAGGATGAAAAGACAGTAAAACCTGTGGTGACTAAACAGCAGACACCAAACACAGTGAAGACAACACCAAAAGTGGTCGCAAAACAAGATTCGAGTTCTGAAGACTCAGATTCTTCTTCAGAGGAAGAAAAGCCAAAAGCAGTTATTAATCAAAAGGGGTCTCAAAAACAAAGTCCAAAGAAGATTGTAAATCAAAAACCTGTCACTAAAAGGGATATGTCTTCCGATTCGTCTTCAGAAGAAGAACCGAAACGAGTCTTAACCCCAACTGAAATACAGTCTCCAATCAAATCTAATCCAAAAAAGCGAAGATCTTCGCCATTTAGAAGAATAAAAGTGGAAAACGTTTCAATGGATTCACAAGTTATGGACAATTCGTTTGACGGAAAGAATGGTTTCGATCAGTGGGGCAAAAAGGCTGCCAATAGTTTGGGTGCAGTTAAAGGGAAAAACTTCAGGCGCGAGAAGACTAAGAAGAAGAAGGGCTCTTATAGTGGGGGTCATATCAATACAGGGGTTAATTCTATTAAATTTCAGTGAATACAACATAATTAGGTTAATTGTCACTTGTTTTGACCACAAATCTATTAATCATTTTAATCATCGGTTAATCAATTGAACCTTTTTTCTGATTTTTGATATCAAGCAATGATTTCATTATTTTTATCAAAACTATTAAAGAAATCATAAATTATTTTCTTTCGACTCGTTTCGACATTTCAGTCATAAGTGAAAATGTATTCAATTATTAAATTTAATAAAATTATAACATTTTTAATATTCAAATACAAAATGAATTAATTGTATAAATGATTGCAATTTTCGATCAAATAATGAAAAATAAGTTAAATATGAAATCACTTCCGAATGGGCTGTTTGTCTGTGTAGTCCTCGAGGATGTCCTGCATGTGATCGTTGTGTTTCTTGAAGTTCGTCTTCCGCTTCGTTGCGGCCTTTTTGCGCTTCTGGACGTGAACTGTCTTCTTGAGGCCCGACATGTCCTGCATTGAAGTGATTCCTTGGTTTTGGAGGTACTCTTCGATCTTCATTTCGTCGATGCCTTCGACGGCAACACTTCTCCACATCTTTTGGAATTCTTCGTCGACTTTCATGTCCTGAGAGATGTCGTTATAGTAGAGAATCTTCTTCTTATCCATCGGTCGCGTAATGACAACGATTTTGTTCCTATCGGACAACCACTTCACGTGTGCATCGGCTTCGGGAAGTGACTCCTGGATGTCTTCCAGAGCTATGCCTCCCTTTCCTCTCTGATCGTATTTATCCAATAGTCTTAACAGAGATTTCCTGTCTTTGAGCGGATATAACGGTTTGAACGCATATTTGCCATCAGATGTGATCTCAATCTTAGGATTGTTTGGAAGCGCTTCAGTCAATAAGAAGTTCTTCTGTTTTGGCGTCAAATCCAATTGATTTGTTTCGTCCAACACCTCATCGAAAGTCAGTGCCTCTGAGTCTCCGTCAAGATATCGCTGTTTCATCCAATTGACAATCTTTGCCAAAACTGCGAAATTGTGTGAAGAAGTGGCAGAACTTCGGCCGAAAGAGAACTGATCCCGACTTAAGCTATTGGTTGGCTCTTTCTTAACCCGTTTCGACTGATTTGCAAACAAATTGTTGACAACTTTTGAGTCCTTTTTCGCTCTGTTCTCCACAACAGGGGTCGCGAAGGCCTTCCTCTTGAAGGCCTCCCTTTCCCTAAGCAATGATGGATCCATTGATCAACTAATTGTCTCACTATTAATACAGAGAAACGAAATCAAAACAAAACTAAAATATAATTTAAATAAACATTCATTGCTTTTATTATTGTTATGAATACGTGATCACAAACAACGTATCACTCAATTGAATGGTTTTTAAGACCCTTTAATTGTATCAATGGTGAAAATCATATACAAAATGGCCAAACATTACACACGAATCCCATCAATCGATTACGTTATTTGTGAACAAGTTTTTAAAAGGCATTTCGATTGCGATGCGTTTGCGTCAGAAAAACCGGAGCCAATGAGTGGTGACTACGACATGAGTGCTATTCCGTTGAGCGGCTGAGTCTCACACCGTCTGAGCCTCAGAGCCATTGGTTGAGTGTTTGTCTGCCGTTAAGACACGTAATCGTAGAGAGAGAGGATTGTAGTGAGAAAAACATTACGCAAAGTGTTGTTTGCATTGAGTGTTGCCGAGAGTGGGCTCTCGATTGCAAACCATATGTCAACTGTTGTCCAAAACATATTTAATATTAATTTTAATTTTGTTTTACATTTATTTCGTTCAACAAAAACACGCTTTGATTTGGACGAGAAAAACACAATTTATTTTTGTGAAATACTTTTGAATTTGTTTTAATGTGTTTTTTTCGTTAGTTTTCGGCTTAATATGAAATGAAATCTAATTCAACTGAAAGTCAATCACATGTTTGTTGTGATCACAATTGAGTTGACATTCATTTTAACATAAATTTGACGTAAAATTTGTTTTCACTTCAATTGAATCCAAACTTATTTTCGGTTTTATATTATTTTTGTGAAAAAATATTTGAATTTTTTTGGTATTAATCGAAAGCCATATAAATAATGAATCACTTGTTGGAAGAGATGAGTGTTTGCGAAGACTTTCATTTGTCGCCAAACAGTCTGTTGTCATCATTTGAGACATCAATCGACGAAGACTTGAACTTTGAGTTCTCACAGATGGTGGACAACAACGACCCGTGGATTGGGAACGGAGTGATCGATACCATCAATATATTCAATGGTCAGATGTTTGACGAAGACTTCAATACAGGTTTGAAATCATTTATTTGTTTTATAAGACAATTCAAATGTGAGATCAGTTGCGAAACAGTCTTTACCGGCGTTTGTGTTTTGTAATCAAATGAACCGGTATTTCAATCGTGTTTTGCTCTCAAACCCAACCCCTTAACCACTGACACAAATACTTGTATTTCGCCCAAAGAGTGACGAATTGATTGTTATTTAAATGATATCTTTTAGTAATAATTGTTTTCAATGAAACAAAACAAAACATTTGACACTAAAACCCAAACCCTTATTAATTAAGACCTGATTCTAACCATTTGTGTGAAACTGTCTGTCCTTCAGATTCGAGCAAAAGCTCTTCCGTGTCCTTAAGTCCCGAACCGAATATTAAAGTAGAGATCGATAACGAAATTGAAATAAATAGCGAAGAACTCAACGACTGTAACATTGATTCGCCGGTCAGTTATGCCGGAAGTACTACTGGAAGCAGTTCTTCGTCCCATAACTATGACTATCCGCGACAAGTAGTGCTTCTGAGCGCACAGACCATCAAAAAAGAGCCCAAAGAATATACGAGTGGTTCGAGTACAAAGAGTTCGCCCAAAACCTCCCCAAAGACTCGGACGCCGAGGAATATAAAGATCACTGATTTGGTGCTCACAGACGAAGAGAAGAGACTTCTGGCAAAAGAAGGTATTGTTTGAATGGAGATAAGGTTTAGCCGTTTTCGGGATATCATAGCAGTTGTGTTGAAACATAGATCCGGTACTAAAACAAATGCTTATTTCCTATCGAAGGCTACCACGACTTCCCGTCTGGAAGTCTACCCCTCACTAAACACGAGGAAAAAATATTGAGAAAAATTCGCCGAAAGATTCGTAACAAAAAGTCTGCCCAATGTTCGCGACAGCGGAAGAAAGAGTATTTGGAAGACCTCGAGAGACGGTTCGATGATCGCAACCACGAGAACGAACAGCTCAAGAAGGAAGTGATTAAACTGAAGAAAGAGAACGACACACTTCTCATGAAAATGAAGAAAATACTGTCCATGAATGGACAGAACGCCTCATTCAAGTCATCATTCTTTGTCATAATTCTTAGTTTCCTTTTGATTCTCGTGCCTTACTTTAGGTATGTTTGCATTTTATCATTAATTATTACCCCTTTTTTGAGACATTTCTCGAGAAAACATTTTTGTTTTGTTTTTTTTTTGTTAAACTTTTTGTCGTTTAACTGATTTGTATTACAGGTGTGACTACTATTCCATGCCTTGAAAACATTTTAGTCTTTTTGCACAAAAATTATATAAAAATTGTTTTTCATTTCAATTTCCTTATGTTTTGAGCATTCAATCGATTTTTATTATTGACTTATTTTGTAAACAAATGACAAATTATTTTTGAGATTCGTTTCATCTGTTTATCAAATGCTAAACTCTTTTGATTGTATCTATTGTTAGGCCCGAAGTCGAAGAGTTCGGTCTAAATGAGAAAGACGTTGTGGGAACGGGTCGTCATCTTCTGGCGGCGCTATATTCAGGTGATGTGAGCCATCAAAACGAATTGGATTTAAACGAAACCATTTTTAACATTACGTCCAATACTATAAATAACTTATTATAAAATATGAGAATATTTTAAACGAAATTAATTTTTTAGTTTTTATTGAAAATGAGGGCAAAAAATGCATTATTGTATGAGATATTAATTGCATAAAAAATGTTTGAATGTATTTATGTTTTAATGAATTTAAAGAATTCTATTATATATTGAATATTATAATTATATACAAATATTATATTTAATTACAAATAATAGTTAAAACTGAAGTCTATTTCAAAATCTCAAAACAGGTTTAATATTTATTTCGTTTCTCCAAAAACATTGTTTCCTATCTTTCCTCTCATTCCTGTCTCTCAAGTAATCCTTTTGTGATGTTATGATTGATTCCATTGTTTTTATTTAGTATTAATTTATATTTTAATGCAAATCAAATATATTTATGAAAAGATATTTATATGTTAACTGAAGTTATAATTAAACTAAGGGTTAGGTTATATTTATTGACAACATTTCGATTATATTTTCAAATTTTATTCACATTTTTTGCTAAAATGTATTGATTTTTGAATGTTTTCATTGACTTTATTATCAAATAAATTATTGGTTTAACTCATAATATGTGCAAAAGTTTTATTGTGTTTACAATCGTTTATTGCTTTAAATCTCACGAAATCATAGTTTTCAAAATTGGGGGAAATTTTTGTATTAAAATGGGATTTAAAGTCAAAAACATTTTGCATTGAATTTCATTTACAGCAATTGTCGAACCCTTTCCTCAAAACCGATATTTGTAGTAATAAACGCTTATTCATTAGCCATGGATTTATCGCTGACAGCACTGTCACACTTGGCTCAGGTATATGAAGAAATTCAGTTCATTATAACTGAGTTATTGGAACACAAACTGCTATTTGAAAAAAATGAAATCAATTCAACTCATAATGAATTGAATTTACATTCACTAAGAATTAGATATACTGTATATCTAAAAGGCTTTCAATGTATTAAATAATATATATTTGAAACCATTTTCACATATACTGTGAAATATGATGGCATTTGGCCAGTAATACCTATACCGGTGCTATGATGTGATATCAATTCATAAATGTTATACCAATTGAACAATTCGTATGAAATGTCTTTTAATTGAAAGTATTTTCTCTACTTTTGAGATAAAGCGTTGAATTTGAGATATTTTGTTGTATTGTTTGTGAAGACCAACTGATATCTTGTTATCAGTTTGTCATTCATTTAGAGGCCATTAAGAGCTCAAATAAGACCTAAATATCATAGTCATTGGTATTTCACTTAAAGTGTTATAGAATGGCAAATGAAGACTGTCCTCAACTTCTCCGAACGAACCTCTTCTACGAGTGAGCGATAAGTGAATGAATATAACAATCTTTATGTCTTTTATGCCATTATTTTCACATTGAAATTCATATTCATTTTATGGTTCAATACATGTATTAAACGTTATCTCTATTGATATGAATGTGAACTACAGTTAAGTCTAATTATTGTTAACAATTGCACAACATTTCAGTAATTAAAATCATTAGACAAAAGATGGTTTGATATCTCTATAGAATTTTGTATTTCATTCTCCACCAGTGAATACCACTTCTGTTCCTATCAATTAACTCTAATATGAATTTTCACATAAGGTTTCAAAATGTTTTCAATTGCTATGAATTGCTTTGAAAACGAAAGTTACGTAAGATATAAGAGGAAAGTCTAATCGATATAACATTTATATAAAAAAAACAAAATTTGATTAATGTTATCCTATTGTGGAAAGGCTGACAACGACTTAATTTCCAGTGAATATTTTGTTTCTTTCATTGATTTAATCATTTTTCAAACACTTTCTGTTTATTGAATTTTTATTAAATATTTAAAATTATTAATAAAATTAAAGACAAAATAAAAACTAAATGAATTTGAGACACATTTTATCAAACATTCATTAGTTTAAAAATTCATAATTTAATGAAATTTTGATAATTATTATATTTAAACTTTAACCTAATATTGGGTTTTGAACTCAATTTAACTCAAAATCGTTTATAATTATCTTCAAAAAATTCTTTGATTACTCATAAAAATTTTACTTTTTATGATCTCTTCGTTATTTCTAACACTTTTAGTCTAATTATAACGAAATTCTGTTTAAAATTTTTGTGAATTCAAATTAAATGCTTTGAAAACACGTTTATCGCAAAAAATATTCGCTAAAACATTGAGAAAACATTAAGTGATTTCAAGTTTAAAGAATGTTTATCTGATTTGATATTTTATTGACTACTCGTAGGACTACCACTATATCTCTTCGGCGCAAAACCTGTTTCAGGCCTTCCAAAAGTGGTGTACCTGTTGTTGGGGTAGACTTTAATGAAGAGAAACATTTTTAGTTGGGTTTAAAATTCTGGCAAAACCTTCAAATGATAATGAATTTTGAATTCTCCCTCTCGAGCACTCTCGAGAATGCCATCCCAAAAGCACCCTTTCCTTTGTCTATAAATATATTAACTCTTTTTCAATCATTGATTGCGAAAAACCATAAGAAGTTGAGTGAACTTGTGTTTAGTATTGCATAACAAAACCACTAATAGTTTGACTGCAAATAGTATTTAAATAATTATTATTTGGTTTATAATTTCAATGTCAGTCAAATGGTTGTGAATGTTATCAAACAATATATATATAATTGAATGACAAAGATCTAAATCAATAATTCATGAGTTTTAGTCAAGCATAAAATGTGAGTCAAAAACCCCTGAAATATATATTTGAATGCATTTTCATCGATAATCGACTCATATATTCATGTTTTGGGATATAATTATTGGATTTGTTTGTAGTCATAGAAATATAAATACAATTCAATGATAAACACAAATCTCTTTCAAAACAAAAACCAAACAAAAATAAAATTAATTTTTTATTATAGCATAAAATATGTAAAACTTTAGTTATAATACAATTGTATTAATATTTTAATCATTCAAATGACTGGCAATGGATTCAAGTTCTTCGAGAAGTCTATTGAATTGGGTTAAACTCATTTGCATCGACACCATGTGTTTGGATGTGGTCTTCAGCTTCAATTGTATATAAGTATTGCTATTATTGGCGTTGAGTTGACTTGAGTTCACATTAACACCAAATCTCCAATCAATTGATTCAACCGTTTGTCTGTCATTGCATTTCATTGCGATTTTTGACCACTTTTTCAAACAATTATTCAATATTTGTCTTCAATTAATGTGATTTGAAAACCAAATGTGAGTTCAATGGTATTAAATGTGTTTTTATTATTATTAAAACAAAATAATTGTCACAAAAATATGTCTAAAATTTTGTTTACTTTTTGTTTACACGAAAACGCCTTTTAATGACATTCAACGCAAGCATTGAATCTCTGGCAACGAATGCAGTGAAGCTGTCATTCACTTTGCCCTCCCTTTCCCATCACTTTCCTGTACTTCCCTTTCGCATAGCATTGCTTAATATGTGTAAAGGGGTTGAAATGAATGCAAAATTCGATTAATTTATGGAAATATTCTTTGAAATCAATGTCATTGAAAGTTATAAAGACATTCAAACACTTCTCTACCCCTTGTCCCATCGGAGGCACCTGTTGTTTGTTTGCAGACTTACCAAGATTAATTGGTCGGAATGAGCTGGGATTGGCTCTGTATGTTGTGGTCAACAAATGAGATAATGTTTTTGTCGATTTTAAAGCAAATAGTATTGAATGCTTTGACGAAAAACAACTCAAAGCGCTTTGAGAGGAAAGTTAGATCAATGACCTAATCATTAGTTTCTTTAGGCATTATTTGGACCAAAAATAATGTATTGAAACAAAGTTTAGACATAAATTCCGAACAGTCTTAACAAGTCTTAAGACTGTCTAAACATTTCCAAACACAAACAAAACCTATAATTACCTCAAAATCGCATTTTTTGGTCGAAATTGTCTTTAATGTAATTTGAATGAGATTTTGATTTCAAGGCTTTCACTGATTTTGGATTTGAAGTGAAAATTATAACTTAATTGAAATCATTGGAATATTTCATATGTATTTTGGATGAAATCCAAATCACATTTGAATTTAGAGAAGTCTTGAATTCCTGATGAGTTGACTGTAATTTCAGCCATTCCTTCGAGTCGTCTCTCCATAGATGTGAAGAATATCGCAATTATGTTAAAGTCAACAAACGTTTAGACATTCAGTCAGACAATGAATTACTCGAAAAGTATTTAAATTAATCGTTAAATAAAACTATTTTTCAGAAACAGATTGTTTGGAAAATTTCCTGAACTTTGATGTGAAATATATGTGTGAATATGGGATAAGTCGTGCAAAATGTGGGCTCAATGTTATTGGCTTTCGTTTTAAGTACTGTATATTGAGATGTATTAACAGAAAGAATAAATTTAAACACGAATTAAAATTCAGACAATGAATGCCTTTCGATGAGAGACTGATTAGGAGTTTGTGTCTAAATATCAAATAAAATAATCTTCGTTAACGAAAGCCAAACGAATGGATCGTTTCGTCCAATTCTTCCTGAATAGCATTTTTTGAGTTTTATTTTTGTTTGAATTTTTGATTCTTTGAATTCTTCCTTAACCTGTATTTTCACTTTTTTTTACACCTGAATAAGTTATATGAGAAAACGCTTTCAAAAACAAGTATTTGTGAGTTCGCTATCAAATGAAAGACTGTTTTTGATATCAACTCTAATACTAATTAAACTTTTGCGACAAATTTTCCCTTTGATAAACCACTTTATATCACAGTTTGTCCTAATTTTGATTAGAAATTAAACAAATAATAAATACAATTCTTTTGAATACAATTCAAAGAATTGTTTTATTCTTGAAGTAATGATAAATTCAATAAGAAAATACATGTAGTTTTGAAGATATTTGCGTTGGATATAAAAACTATTTATACATGAGTTCAACATTTGTCTAATTTTTTTCCAAACATATGGTATTAATATTAAAATAATAATTAATTTTAAATATTTGCTGTAATTCTTGAGTATTCACTAAAAGTATTGAGTGATTATATTTTTGAATATAACCCATGAATGCAAATGACCTGATATGAGGTCATTGGGAATCGCAACCAAAAGTGCCGTAATTTCGATACAAAGTTATATAAAGGAAATTATTTTTTATCATTTCTTTGATAACATAGCGATAAAAATGAATTTTTGCATTCAATGGATATTAAATACATTTTTTATTATATAAAAAATTCTTTTACTAATATTTCTGTAATAATTAAGAGCAACGAAAAAGAGTTGAAGGAAATTAAAAATGAATTAAAAGTTTAATCTAATTGTAGAAAATTGAATCAAATGTGACTCAGATTAAGCATAAGATAATCTAATTCTAGAATATTATTACAAAATTATTAATAACTTTTGTTTTTTTTTGTAAATTAGAATCAATTTTTAATGTGATTTGAATTCATTAAAATTTATTCATTCATTAATGTTAAGAAAATTAACATTTCTTCAGACATTTGCACAGACATTAGTCAACAGTTTTGCAAATATTTTATCAAATATTATGTAATTTAAATGTTTGGGAAAATTGATTATAAAACTAAAAGAGTATTAAAAACATTAAAATTTTATTTTTATTAAAATGTTTATCAAAAGCATGAAAAGCGTGGATGAGTTCCAGGTCTGACAGACATAATGAAATTATGGGAATATAATACAAATAAGTTTAAATATATTTAAAAAGCTGTCTATTATTTGTTTAGGGTTTGATTAGTTTTTATAAACACTTATTATAACAAAAATTATATTTTGTTAAATGTTTGCCAAATGTTTTCAAAACTAAATTTTTATTTGAATATTCAATAGATTTTATTCGTCTGAAAACAAAATATTTTTTATAAATAAACTAAAATTGTATTCATTTGTAAAAAAAAGAATTAAATTTTTATTAATTTATTACTCGATTTTCGGATGATTTTAATCCTTGAAACAAAAATATTTGAATACAATGTTTATCAGAGAATTAGTTCATTTGAAACGAACTATTGATTTATATAACAATTGATCAAATTCTCGAAACTCTAATCAAACACATTCTCAATGCAATTGTAAGGCAAACAATGAGATGTTTGTCTCCGATATCTAAATCTCAAACACAATTAATTTATCAAATGTTTGTTTCAGACAATCATTACCATAAAATTGGTCATAAATTGTCCCAGTTTTGAACATTCAGTGTTTAGTAGGAAAGCATATATTTTTCAATTAAGATATAATTGAATTCAACTTATCATTCATTTAAACAATTATTTGAGTCATTAAATGATTAATGAATTTAAAGACAAACTTGTTTTGCGATTACTATTGGTTTGAGTGCAATGAGTGCGTATATTATGTCGATTTAATATTAGAATCACCAAGATCACGTTCCAGACATTCGGATGTGCTTCTGAGATGACAATCTCAAGACATTGGTGTCAAATAAAGAATACTTTGTTAGCCATGACTCATATCAAATTGATTCTGGGTCTCAAATGATTATATTATGCAAAATATATTTCATTATTTTTGCGTTAGATATGAATATTCAGCAAAATTTTTATCAAATCATTCAATGTTTGAATTTCACAGTGTTTTTCAAAGGCCTTCAAATACAGTAAATTAGGAATAATCTTGAAATACATCAAAGAATATGTTATGAAAATACAGTTATATTACAATTAAAGGCTTTAATAATGTTTTTGAAATTATTAGTCAAAAGTCAAATATTCTGGAAGTCATTCCTAACCCATATTTGGTCAACAATAGAGTATTTATGCCAACATTATTGAGAATATTCTTTGGCAAACAATTTATTATTCAATTGAATGATAAAACAAATTCTATTCAAAAAATATGTGAAAACTATTTGAATACTTAAATCAAATGCTATTTTCATTACAATTTCAAACATTTATTCATTTATGAAAACATTTCTACCGGTGTTTGAATTGTTTATCACATCATAATCACATCAAATATCAGAATTGATTTATTTATTAATCATAAAAATCTTAAAGCATTTGATTTACAACTCTTTTGATATATTTTTTGATACAATTTTCAATATTTGACGGAATTATTGTAAAATATGTCATAATTTTATCACTATTTTTATACATAGAAATAAATGCTAAAAAATTATAAAACTGTTGTATTGTTTGAAATATGTATGAATTATATCACAAAATCTTAATCCCATGAATTGGTTATCATTTTCCACACATCTGTCGATTCCCTCAAAATTCAATCAATTGTTAAGTAATAATCAATTAAATTATTTTTAAATTCATTTCAATTGTCACTAATTTCGATACAAAGCCTAAATATGTTCTCATTGAAGACATTCACTCTTTTATCGTTACTTTCTTTGTCTAAATGCGATCAACAGTTCTTCGAGTGTGACTTCAAAGCCAATGACTGCGGTATTACTAATGCACCCAATTTTGAGACAAAGTTCACTTATGGCAGAGCTCATGTCGGGGGACACGACCAGAATATGCTGGCGCTCGACATAAGCACTGCTGCCACACAAGGGGCTCGACTTATCACACCTTACTTTGAGACTTATAGCCAAATATACGCCTGTCTTACCATCGAATGGTATTCATACGGCTCAGGACAACAGACCCTATCCGTCACACAACAGGACAAACGCGATGTCAAACTCTGGTCATCGAGTTCTCAGTCTCACGACTGGCAGAGGAATGCCCTCAACATCGACCTAAGGGGTGGTTCACCAAGGTTCTTCTTCGAGGGACAGTTCAAACCGAAAACCGGTGGAACCATAGCTATAGACAACATACGGCTCGACTATCACAGGTGTTAAGGAAGTGTCGATTCTATCGATTCTATGCAAATGTTTTATCAATGAATACTTTGTAACGAAATGTCATTTAATGGCAAAAAATATAATAAAATATAATTTTATTTGAATTAATGACAAAAAAATGTGCATAAAACAAGTGAGAGATGGGCCAAAATGACTGGCCCGTGGGGGGATCGAACCCACGACTTCCGCGTTATTAGCACGGCGCTCTAACCAACTGAGCTAACGGGCCAAACATGTATGCCAGTCCCAACTGGCTGTAATTGTGCTGTTTAAAAGGCATTACATTTATTACAGTAAAACTTATATATTATTCATATTTACAATCAATTGTTTGTATTATTTATAGTTTAAAAGACTTTACTTTTACTTGTGTTTAATTAAATGTATTTTTGTTTACATAAAATATATATTCATTTTGTATTTTATGTGAAAACAATTAAATAAAAATAAATTCACATTAAATATACTAAACTGTTTTGAAGTGCAGTAAAAGCGCGAAAACATTACAGAAATAAAACATTTTTTCAATCATTTGTTTTGTGTTTTGTTTTCAATAATTTTTATGATTAAATGTTTTAAAACTTATTTAAAACTTATTATTAATAATAATTGCATTGAAATTACGAAACAATTGCCAAACATTTGCTGTACTTATCGTAAATCTATGGCAACGACGAATAGCTCAACGAATGGTAAAATGTCTTCAGATGTCTACAACCCATCCAAAGGTGATTACAATCCCATTTCGGACGCCATTTGGGGTTCGGGCGAAAGAGTGCCGTATTTGGCATTCGCCACCACTTTGAAGGCCATCGAAGACACTTCCGGTCGGCTGAAGATGATTGAGATCCTCAGCAATTACTTCCGTTCAGTCATTGTCTTGTCTTCGGATGACTTAATCAAATCCATATATCTGTGTCTCAACAAAGTCTGTCCCGATTATGAAGGACTGGAATTAGGTATGAATTATAAGACAATCAATGATTGAAAGACTAATGGATGTGATGTAAGGCATCGGCGAGTCGTTGATAGTGAAGGCCATCGCGTCGGCAACGGGTCGGAAGTCGGATCAGATCAAAGCCGACATCAACAAAGAGGGAGACATTGGACTTGTGGCCGAAAAATGTCGATCGAAGCAAAAGGTCTTATTTAAGGCACCGAACCTTACGGTCAGTCATGTCTTCGACAAATTCAAAGCCATTGCCCAAATGTCCGGCAATTCCACCCAATCCAAAAAGATTGAGACCATTCAGACCATGTTTGTGGCCTGTCGTCAATGCGAGGCCCGGTATTTGGTCCGATCCCTCAGTGGAAAGTTGAGGATAGGTTTGGCCGAACAGTCACTTCTGAATGCTTTGACACAAGCAATGATTCTCACGAGTAATGACAAACTGAAAAGAGGTTCAGAAAAGTTCAAATCAGAACTCAAACGAATGGAACTCATTCTCAAGACATCTTATAGTGAATGTCCTAATTATGACCACATTATACCTGTGCTGTTGAAGGAGGGCATCGATGCCCTCCCAGAGCGCTGTCATCTGACGCCAGGCGTTCCACTGAAGCCAATGCTAGCCCATCCGAGCAAAGGAGTCGATGAAGTTCTTCAGCGGTTCGACAAATGCCAGTTCACGTGTGAATACAAATACGATGGGGAAAGGGCTCAAATCCATCGGTTGGCCGACGAGTCGGTGAAGATATTCAGTCGAAACCAAGAGAACAATACCTCTAAATACCCTGATATCATAAAACGCATTCCGAATGTCATCAACGATGGCGTCAAAGATTTTATCATCGATTGTGAAGCCGTTGCGTGGGATCGACATAACAAACAGATCCTCCCATTCCAACAGTTGAGTACTCGTAAGCGAAAGAATGCCGAAGAATCTGATATTAAGATCCAGGTCTGTTTGTTTGCATTCGATTTGCTGTATCTCAACGGACAGTCATTAGTGTCGGAACCGTTGAGTAAAAGAAGAGAATTATTGCGAAATAATTTCAAGGAATGTGAGGGAGAGTTCGTTTTCGCTCAATCAAAAGATGTCAACACTATTGAGGAAATACAGGAATTGCTCGAAGAATCGATTAAAGGAAAGTGTGAGGGATTGATGGTTAAGACACTGGATGTCGACGCCAGTTATGAAATCGCCAAACGATCCAAAAAGTGGTTAAAACTCAAAAAAGATTATTTAGAAGGCATTGGAGACACTTTGGATCTGGTGGTCATCGGGGGCTATAGGGGCAAAGGCAAGCGGACAGGGGTTTATGGGGGGTATCTGTTGGCCAGTTATGACGACGGAACTGAAGAATACCAAAGTATTTGCAAAATCGGAACCGGTTTTAAAGACGAAGATTTGGAGAATTTGTGCAACGATTTGAATAAACATATCATTCAAAAACCAAAGTCTTATTACTCTTTCGATGATAGCCTTACACCTGATGTCTGGTTCGATGCCATACAGGTGTGGGAAGTCAAGTGCGCCGACTTATCCATAAGCCCAGTCCACAGATCGGCCATTGGTTTCGTGGACGACGAAAAGGGCATATCCTTAAGATTTCCCCGATTTCTGCGCCTCAGAGAAGACAAAAAGCCGGAAATGGCGACCACTTCGGCACAGGTGGCGGACATGTATAAAAATCAGGAACAGGTGAAGAACAACGGGAAGGACGGCGAAGAAGAGGACTTCTATTGATTGTCTAATTGTGTAAACAATTCATTTCAATGAATTTTAATCTTTTGATCAAATTTTGTTTTTTAAATGATTTGAAAATTATTTTTATTAAAAATTTTATTTTTCTCTCATTTATATAATTGAAAATCAATTTGAATTAAGTTATAAAATATTGATTAAAATTAAAACTAAATTAAAAACTAAAAAAATCGTAATTTATTTACAAAAATCACATGTTTTTGAGCTTTTGGTTTGAAATGCAATCAATGAAAACATTAACGAAATTATGAAAGTTTTGGTCAAAAGTGATTTTATTATCAATTATTTAAACAAATTAAATGTCTTTACCATTAGTTGTGGTTTAAGACAATCGTCGAGAAAGTACTCAACGAATGGCAACAAAAGGTCGACATTAAATGAAGACGAGTTAAACAAATTCAGATCATTCAAAGACATCGATTGGTGGACACACAGACAGTTCGCACCTCTTCGGCAGATGAATGAGTTGAGGGTTCCGTGGATTAGAGACTCCTTCAGTCGATTCGCTACGGATTCGTCGAAACCATTGAATGGAATCAATCTCTTGGAGATCGGTTGCGGCGCCGGTCTGTTGGCCGAACCCATGGCACGACTCGGCGCTAATGTCACTGCAATTGATCCCATTGACGACAACATCATTATGGCTGACAATCATCTTAAAGGCCAACCAATCGCTGGTAATCTTCACTACGAATGTGTTTCTGTGGAAGAGCTGTCAAAGAGAGACCAAATGATTGGACACTTCGATGGCGTTATCGCCAGTGAAGTCATTGAACACATCGATGACATCGACCTCTTCTTGTCGTCAGGCCTTAAATGTCTTAAAAAAGGGGGAAAACTATTGATAACAACTATAAACCAAACGCCGATTGCATTGCTTATGGCCATAATTATTGGCGAATATGTCTTGGAATTGCTCCCAAAGGGCACCCATCAGTACAACCGATTCGTTAGTCCCAAGGCTTTGACACAAATCCTTAAAGACCGTAAGTCTTGGATCAATGTTTTGTGAGATTTCAATGTCTTTCAGTCATATCTGCTTTCAATCAAACGATTCATTATTTTAATTGTCTTTGAATTTATTTTTTGTTTTTTATTACAATTAATTAATTAATTATTTTTCCTTTTAATTGAATTATTCATCTGAAGAGATGTCGTGTTTTATGTGTTTGTGTCCCTAATTCATAGCAATGTCTTCATGTCTTCACCGCTTATATAGCAGTGGATCAATAATTTCCACGAAATCCAACAATTCTTGGAATCGCTTCAATGAATGAATTAATGATTTTTTATCTTTTACTTCAATTAAGTCTTCATTTGATATGTTTTGCCAACAGTTCGGAAGTAATGAACATATATTTCATTAAATATAAGTTTTTTACAAAATTTTTTAGTTTTAATTTTATTTATTCTTTGAATTTATTATTCATTATTTAAGAGCTTTTTCTCAGGAATTCACGAAAAAAGTGCTCAAAATTTTATATGAATTCTGATTAAATTATACGATATTTGCTTCAAAATTGAGTTTTCATTGATTTTATGTCCATATTCTTCACGTCTTTTATATTTTTACTTCAAATAAATGATTTGAACCAAAAGTTTGGTCACATTTTGAGTCAATAATAATCACAATGAATGGTTGGGACATAAAATAGATAACCCTTAAAGCAGAAGAAGGTTCAAATGAAATGAAAATTCTTCGAAAATAGGTTTGCATTCTTTGCTCGCATTTCAGACTTCATCCAAACCCACAGATAGTGTCTCAATGGGTTTGCGTCTAACGATTTGAATGCATTTTCGGTGATTAAATGAAATATTTAATGTTTTTGCTTTCAATTCAACATTTATTACATATTTTGATGTAATTTCTGTTTCTGTTCAACGAATTCATTCTTCAGTGTTAGTCACGTATTCGGACAACTGTTGTGACATCATTTGAACTCACTTTTGATTAGTCTTACTTTGAATCATATGTTTGTTTGATATAAAGTTTGTTTGAATGACAAATATTTATAAAGACATCAATGAATTGAAGAGAAATCTATTGATATATAATATAATATTCATTATCTATGGCTTTGTCATACTTTTCACTGATATTATATTTCAAAACTATTTGCTAAACTTCGACAACAAATGCAATTCTCGAACCAAAGAATTGGTCATTTCTATAGAACTGATGGAATATTCTTTGATTGTAGTCATAGGAATCGGTTCATCAAATCTGTTGATAGCATTGAATGGCATTTACGCCGTCCTAACCAAAGACAGTGTTTTGCTCTTCATATATGGAGTGTTGGTTTATATCATATTCGCTGTCGAACTCATAACTGTTGCCATCATTTTTGGTTCGTTCAAGAATTTTGGTGAACATGTCATCACTTGTGGATTAAGTGAACACCAGTTGATTAGTAATGGCTTTTTGGTCTGCACTTCATTTTTGGGTATAATCACTATAATTGTGGCCATCGTTCAGATAATGGCTGTCAGCAATGGCTGTACTTTTGCCGAAAAGCTAAGAATAACTCGAATTCGATGCAATCAATCAATGATATCATTCATAGCTTTCAATGAAAGGGATTATATAACAAAAATCCAATGCAAACAAAGCATAAACGATGCGAATATTTATTATTTTTAAAGATTTCATAAAAACAATATTTGTCTCGATTTTGGTTTTGCGTAAAAAATAATTCTTATATACCTTTGAAGCCATGAATTGAATGTTTGATAAACTATTGAAAGCTTTCATTAATAACAAACACAACAAAATGTAATGAAGTTTTTATCGCATTTTTGCAAACCTTTCACTAATTCATACTTTATATGAACTAATGGTTTGTTTTCTTTTAAGATAACACTTATGTTTCGCTCATTCATGGCATGGCTTATAATCCTGTGACTGGGAGATGGTTTTGGACCCAAAACCAGTTCGTTAATTATGCGCTCAAAGCCGTGAAGACGTAAATATTTGTCCATCGATTGTGTGCCGAATCAAACATTTTGTGAATTAAAGCCACTTTTGACACAATCTTCAGATGACGTAAATTGAAAATGAAATTTTCATTCATTTTTTGCTTTTTGTGTAAAAATTATAGTCAGAAATCATATAAAAAGAGAGGTTTTAGAACAAAATCCTTTATAAAGTATTGTTAAAAAGTTTGAATAAAATTCTATATTTTCTATACATTTTGTCTTTGATTTTATTTCATTCAATGACTCAAATATTCATAAATAAGTCAAACGTAAGAAATATTGGCTTTAATTCAATTTGATTTTGAATTACAATTTCAATGGTTTTTCAGATGAAATCATTTCACTCTTCAATCGCTATTGTCTTACTTTTGTTCATCACATCCACTGTCTGTGACGTTAATATTCAGGACCGAAGGATCAGAGAATCCAAAAGACTTGATGACCACAGAGTTGTCAACGCAGTCGACCGCAGAATAGATAATGGATTCGAAGAATTGGTGAATAAATTCAAATGTTATTTATTTTGCTTTAATCTTAAAATGGTTTCATATTTATGGTAGAAATCTGAGCGAAGAAGTGATAAAACGGAGGGAATGGCAGAAAAAGGGATTGAAATGAGAAGAATTGGTGATTCTTTGCAAGAAAATAATCGCAGAAATGTTGAAACCAATCGACAAACTGATGACAATCGAATGGACACAAGAGTTGATAGGAATGAAAGAATTCAAAGCAGACGTTCAGATGAAAGTCGAAGAGAAGGGGAAAGGCGTCAAAATGAAAGACGAGATTCTATGGGATCAGATCGAAGAGATGACACACGACTTGAACGCCGAGAGTCTGAACGAAGAGATGACAATCGACTCGAGCGCCGGGAATCTGAGCGAAGAGATGACACACGACTTGAACGCCGAGAGTCTGAACGAAGAGATGACACACGACTTGAACGCCGAGAGTCTGAACGAAGAGATGACACACGACTTGAACGCCGAGAGTCTGA
>JAQIXR010000016.1:0-89284 GCA_034700825.1 Quadroppia sp. Gr-Ori-00064 | reverse complement strand
CTCGCACCCAAACCCTGCCGTTTCATCAGTATTGAGACAAACATATTTTGATTTATAATTAGTGAAAAGCTATCAATTTATTCAAATCTCAGCTTAAATTCCTGTTCCAGTCTTTCTTTAGCTTTAGTTGTGATATAATTATTCCACAAATGAATTAATAGTACAATAATTGAAATATTTTTATGTAATTTCAAAATATTTAGTCAATTGTGATATAAATATGAAATCTTTATTTAAATATAAATATATCGATAATTACCTCAATATTGAACTGAAGTTCAAATTGTCATTAATTATGACAATTAACTGTAATGTCACAAAAGAATACATTAAAGGCTTATTTATTTAACATTATCTGCCTTTTCATTGATTGAGTAGTTTTTCAATAGATTTTAATAAAATTTGAATGCAATTAATCTAATGATAACTACTATTCAAACCACAAATCATTAACAAATGATGTGATTTTCATACAATTTTGTCACAAAAAACAGTTAAGTATTTGATATTTGAGTCAAATTTTTCAATTCTATAGCTTTGGACAAACATAAGAGAAAGCCTTCAGTCGATAAATTGAGTGATAAGTTCAAACAGTCTGGAGTTCCGGTGCCCTTACCCGACAGGCCAAAGATCATAAGAATGTCTGACACTGATCTAACCCTTTCATGGTTGCCATCCATTCCCATTCAGCCTAGAATTCCTGTCACTTATATCGTAGAATTTTGTGAAACTCCTGGCGAAGAGTGGATTGCCTACAGGACAGGTATGTATAGGTATTACTGTTTATCATTCAATTTCAAAATATATAAAATTCAATACAGGAATCAAAGACTCCCAGTGCGATGTCGGAGGGTTGAGTCCGGGTCAAGACTATAGTTTCCGAACACGTGTAGAAAACAAGTATGGAATCAGTGATCCGTCACCTTTTGTGACAGCTTTCAGAAGTAAACTCAAACCAACAAAAGAATCGATGGCTAGACAACCAAAAGACTATGACTTAGAGCACCTGCCCCTCGACAAACATGGTTTGTCCGATCATAATATGTTTGCATATTTAACAATTGATATGACGTCCACAGAATGCGCGCCAAGATTTTTACGAGAACAGGAACTGACCATTTATGCCATTCGGGGACAACCCGTCACACTTGAGTTCTGGATCTATGGACACCCGGACCCTAATATTGTTTGGCATTTCGAAGACGCAAAGGTATGACTGATTTGAGTCAAAACATTATTATCAAAATTAAACTTATTTTTAGATCCAAACCGGAAGTGGAAGTCGATTCGATACTATGCAGGACAGGAATGGACAGAACTGTCTGTTTATAACCAAGATGACTGACAGTGATGTCGGATGGTATACATGTGTGGCCACTAACTCATGCGGAACCGAACAGAGAAAGGTTAAGTTAATGATAGCCGAAGCGCCGGTATTTACAAAACGCTTCGAAGAGACGACAGTACTTTCCAGAAGACACGCCCGATTCGAGTGTTCTGTTGTCGGGACACCAGAACCGACTGTTCGCTGGTTCAAAGACTGGCAACCCCTGCATGAGTCGGACCGCATTAAGATCCTATGGGAGTCTCCAGAGAGGGCCACCCTTTTCATCAATGGTGCCATTGTTAAAGACAGTGGTCTTTATTCATGTTTGGCATCCAATGTGGCCGGGCATGCGTCCATCTCTGCTATGTTGCACATTGAAGGTAAGAGCACCGGCGGGTCAGCAATACATTTGATATGATTTAATAATAATAATTTTGATCCCCTTATAGAGAGTGAACTCGAATACGACAAATACACCTTTGGTTACAATAAGTTCATTAAACCAAAAACAAAACCGTTTGAAACGTATTACGACATCGGGGATGAGTTGGGTCGGGGCACCCAGGGCATTCTCTACCATTCGGTTGAACGTTCCACTGGAAAGAGCTTTGCCTCTAAGATGATGCACGGAAGGGATCAGATGAAAGACTACATGACTTCGGAGTTGGAGATCATGAATCAGTTAGGATTTCATCCAAGAATTTCTCGATTATGGGATGCTTTTACTTCAACACCACATTCAATGACATTGATAACTGATTTGTGCGGTGGAGGAGAACTTCTTCACCACATTCTGCAAAAGGGAAGTCTAACTGAATCAGAAATCGCTCACTTTGTTCGACAAATACTGGAAGGACTCGAATATATGCACTTCAAAAACATCTCTCACTTCGGACTAACGGTTAATATATTTGATATTCATTTGCATTAAAACTCATTTGAATTCCTGTCACAAAGATTGGAGACATTCTTCTGGAGAGAGTCAATGGAAATGATATCAAAATCGCTGATTTTGGATTAGCTCAAAGAGTCATTCCTGGCCTCAAGTATATCATTGAGTTCGGTCACCCGGAGTTCATCGCACCTGAAATACTTGAGAAACAATCGGCCAGTTATGAGGCAGATGTTTGGGCAGGTATGTCATTGTCTACTATTGTGTTGGTGTAATCATAATAAAGAATTTGGTTTCAGTTGGAATAATAACATATATCCTAATGACTGGTATCTCCCCCTTCCTGGGCGACACCGACAGGTCAACCCTACAATACCTACAATTGGGAAAAATTGATTTTTCGCACCAATTGTTGACTGAAATATCATTGGATGGGAAAGACTTTTTGACTAAAGTACTCGAACGTGACCAATACAAGCGCCTGGATGTGAAGGCAGCCCTTCAACATCCTTGGCTTAAGTTAGCCGACAGACCAGAAACGGGCACTCAATTGAATTGTTTGGAAAACTTAAGACAATATCATAAACGATGGAAAAATTGGGTAAATTTTGGACAAAATTTTTAAAAAACAAAAAACTAATATTTGTTTCATTTTATAGCATTTGAACGCCTCGTGTAAAACACATTACCGGCGCCGACCTCTTCACTCATGCTTTACACATCCAAGTCGTATGATATACCCACCCGATGAACGATATACACCACCTCCCAGTCCAGAGCGAGAGATGGGTCGTTCCAAATTCAAACCCTCACAGTTTGACGAGACGTTCAAACAAAAGATCTCAAGAGATACAGTCGATGCCCGCTCTGAGAGTCAATACCAGAGCGGACCCGACACTTATCTGCTGCAGTTGAGAGACACAGACTTTGCCACAAGAATTCGGCGATACCTAAGAGTAGGCGCCGCCCGAAGTCCGAGTCTTGCGGCCAGTCTTCGAGAGTCTCATTGGGGAGACTCCAATGTAAGACATTTTCACATTTTATGTGCTTTTAAGCAATTAATAACTTTTGACATTCAGTCCAATCAAGGATATAAGCCATCAGTCTCTGTGAGAGAGAGACGAAAGTTCACAGATATTATGGACGAAGAAATCGGCGAAGAGAAGCAAGGGTTGGAAACCCGATCAAAACCAATGCGTTTGGTTCGAGAGATCGGAACTTCTGGTTATGCTTACGGACAGCTCCACCACCTGAAGAAGGAAGCCTTTGCTAATGTGACCACAAATATAGTACCAAAAGGAACTACATCTAAACACCCATTTTTTAGAGAAAAATTTAAGGATATTGTCGTCAAAGAGAACGAAGACGTCGTCTTCAGCTGCCTTGCGGTCGGAGATCCGACACCAAGTTATACCTGGTTTAGAAATGATGGCATTCTTATCGAAAGCAGTCGTATTGAAGTGAAGCGCACCGAAGAGGGCAGGTGTGAGCTCAGGATTAAACCTGCCCGAGCTTATGATGTGGGACAGTATAAATGTGTGGCCCGTAATGACGGGGGAGCTGTTGTTTGTAGAGCCAGACTTAATATGGGTGACACTCCGGGAACACCCGAACCACCGGAAATCAAAAGTGGTTCGAATAGAGAAGTGTATTTGTGTTGGAGTCCACCCAAACAGGTCGGGAACAGTCATATTATTTGTTATAGACTTGAATATAAGAAAATGGATGACCAGAAGTGGACAGTCGTTGCGGACAATATTATGCATGAGTTTTATGTCGTCAGAGATTTAGAACCGGAAACCAGTTATCACTTTAGGACAACGGCTCGCAATAGGTTTGGTTGGAGTACTGCCAGTGCTATGAGTGAAAGCGTCAAAACACTTTCATTGGATGATAACCAACGGCTCAAAGTGCCCAGAGCTCAGATATATAGACAAACTGTCACTGAAGACATCGGACGAGTCATTATTGATGACACGCCAAAGATTCCGGACATCGATTACAGCAAAGAATTGAATCCGATTGCTCTGACAGATGGAGAACACGACAGCCTCTATGAGTTCATGTCTGAGATATCTCGCGGAAGGTTCTCATTGGTCAGCAATACTCGAGTCAAAGAACTAAATAAGACATTCGTCAGTAAAACAGTTCTGACTCAAAGTGAGACCGAATCTGGAATTAGCAATGAATATGAGATCATGAAATCATTGGCCAACGAAAGGATAGTTCAACTCCATTACGCGAGTCGAGGGTCAGGTGTTTATGCATTAATTATGGAGAAGTTGTCCGGAATCGATGTCTTGACATTCCTCTCTCAAAGACAAAAATACAACGAAGAAATTGTTTCGAAAATCGTTATTCAAGTTCTCGATGGCATTGAATATTTGCATTTCAGGGGTATTTGTATACTTGAACTACAACCTGATAATGTGGTTATGATTGACCAAAGAAGACATGACATCAAAATTTGTGACTTTGCGAACGCCAGGCGAGTGCCTATCGCTGGCACCCGGGTATCAGTTACTGCCTCTCCAGAATATGTCGGTTTGTGAACATTGAAGACAATTATTATTGAATTGAATTTCAAACGTTATATGAATTTGTTTGACAGCACCTGAACTCATAAAGAAGGACGAGGTCACCAACAGCGCCGACATTTGGTGTGTCGGTGTCTTCACTTACATACTATTGAGTGGTGTTTCGCCATTCCGTGGATCCGACGACAACGAGACGGCACAGAATGTGGTTTATGTGCGCTATCTCTTCGATCATCTCTACCCTGAGATAACTCAAGAAGCGATTCGATTCATTCTAACCATCTTCAAACTCACCCCTCAGTCAGTCTTCGCTTACATTCTTTGCTTTGTTTTAATTTGCAAATAATTATCAACTCATTTGAATCCATAGCAAACGGCCGACAATTGAAGAATGTTTGGACCATAAATGGCTTCTTCCCAATGAGTTCATGACTAAGAAGAGGGAAACGGCTATCTTCTCATCTCACAGACTAACAGAATTTGCCGATGAATTTCATTCAACTAAATCGTGTTCAATGCCTTCAAGACTTGCAAACATTGCCGGTATATCACTGGCCAGGTATTCATCAATCACTGTATTTATAGTACATTGCTATAGACTTAACATTTCATTCTTAGGTCCATATCATTACAAAACGACTCATTCGATGAAATTTAAATAAAAGCTAACATTTTGTGATAAAAACCAATTGAAATCTGGAACTAGTTTTTCAAACTTAATAGAAATTGAATGAATTTTGCGCTCATTTTGTATAAAATAATTATAAATAACAATCAATTCATTCAAAACTTATCAATAAATGACTCAAACATTAATATAACTAAAGATGACATTATTTTCTTCAATTGTTTTCAATAATGACCTGACCTGACCAAGGTTGTGATGCCCATGGTCATGTTCTGACAAATGAATAATTAAATAGATATTCAATTCTATAATAAATATTTTATTTCATAAATTCTTTCAAAACAATTATCTCCTATTAAATGGTTTTTTGTTTTCATGAAATGTATTCAAAGGAAGTTTGAAGACAACAGTTTTGATGTTAACTCCCGAAGAGTTTTTCATAGTTTCGATATAACAACCAATAATTTCAACAATTTTTCGCAACTGTTTTATCGGTATTTTCAATGACTTTTGAAGGACTTCCAAATCAATTGGTCTGTAATTATATAGTCTTAGACATAAGATAACGGCGTTTATGATCAACCGATCCTTCTGTTTGGGTGGCAAACAGTATCTCACTTTATTGACACCAAAATTCTTTGTCGACAGATATTTGTCGAACAAAACCTCTTTGACGCTATCGTTGAGAGTTGGCAACGGATCCGCATTTCGAAAAGAAGTTGGTTTGAGATTAAGTAAAGTAATGATTAAATCGATATAAATTGCAGTCATTTTGTGGTCGGAATCGCTTTCGTTTGAAATCAATTGCTTCACAAATGGGTTGTCGATCGCATTGAACAGTTCTTCCTCTAATGACTTCAAAACCATTCTTTCATTTTCTGTAATTATTTCATTGATATCATAGACTTCTTCGACACAAATGGCATTTCGGTTCTGTTTCGGAAGAATATCAATGCTATCATTGATTGTCGACTCTTTAGTCAATTCATTGACACATTCTTCGAGACTAGCATTGGTTTGAACATCCATTTGTTGGACATCTTCTTCGCCGAACTCAATGGCATATTTGCGTCTACTGTTCAAAGACCTCTGAGTCCTTCTGGAGCCGAACTTCTCCTTCATTTCGTCCATTTGTTCTTTGAATGAAAGGGGAGTTTGGGTTAACTCTTGGATTGAATTGTTTTGAATGATTTCAACGATTGGAACCATATTATAGATGGAAAGGGGGTGTACTTCGAGGGTAGACCTGCAGTCATTTCGACGAATACCCAGATAATAGTCACAATTCTTGGTCACATTGTCTCCAATGAAAGTCAAGTTTGAACTCAAATCCAAAGCTTTTAAATTGTTTTGTTTTGTCGTTTCATCTCTTTGTAGACTAAAGTTGACATCGTTTGGCACTCCTGTCGATGAAAACAATGCCATCACTTGATTGTCTTCTTCAGGCATTATCTTAATGGTCACCATGTGTTGAGACATCGTTTGTCACGTAAAGAAGTGTTGGATTTGTTTACAAACGGTTTAAATATTTATCACAAATGATGTCTAAAAGTGAAGCACATGTTATGAACGCATTGAACGCATGCGCTATATATTGACAACACATTGAATGCAATGTTGGAAACGATTGAAAAGAATTTTCAATTCATATATCATTTGATAATTGTTTTCATATTTTAATGGTTTTGTGTCTTCATTGCTGAAGAAGTGACAGAAATGCTGATCCAAACCAATGCAACGAGAAATGAAATACTGAAGAATTTGTCTGTTTTTATCCAAAGCTCTTCATTGAATGACAGGAAAATTATTTTTAATAATTTGATTCAATTGATTGACGACAAAGACATCGAAGGTATGTATTAATTTTCATTGATTTGGACATCATTTGAGACATTGTTTTGTATTATGTTATCAATTAATAGAGACAACAATTCGTGGTTTATTTAAAGTACTTTTGTTGACATTTTTGAGATATAATGACTTGAAATCGGTTTCATTAGTCGAACAATTCGTTAGACATTTGCTAAACAAGTATCCATTGATCGGTTCCAAGCATTTGACACTCTCTTTGAATAGCTTTTGTCTTCAGTTAAAGCAATTGAATTCAAACAAATCTATTTCAAGGGTTTGTTTGACTGCATTCAAACTAAGCGTTTGTATTGATTGGAATCAATGCAATGATTATGACATTCAGTCGAAGCTCATCGAGAGTCAGGCCATCGTCTGCACCGTCATTGTGGGCACCGACTGTCCACACATCGGCCACAAGGCGTACAACAAGTTGAAGACCTTTTGGAAATGTATTGCTTTTGAACAATATATCGATTCGTTGGCCAAACTGTCCACCAATAGCATAGATACCGATCCTTCTATTGCTCTTCATTTGGCAATTCTTTGGGATTTTGTAATCAAATACTTGTCTGAATCGAAATCATTTGATTTGATCACTAAATATAAGCCAATATTTAGACAATTGTTTCTTAAACACATAATTGGCTGCAAAACCAAACTGTCGAACGAAATAATATCCAATGGTTTCAAACACCAATTAAAGCAAATAACTCACGAAGACTTCAGTCAATCGTTTCTGCCATCGATTCAGAAATCAGTTTTACGTAACTCTGAAGTTGTTCTCAATTTGATTGCAGTTATATTGAAGGGATTGTCACTGGATTTGAGTCCCTATGCGATAGACATCGGAAAACTGTTGGCCTCACAGTTGCACTCAAAGGAAGAAACTTTGCGTTCGGAAGCGATTTGTGCGACAAAACATTTGGTTCAACAGTGCTCTAACTCGACGGCCATCGAAGGACTACTCAAACACTATTTCGATGTTCTCAACGGAAGTGAAGGAAAACTAACGATTGCTGTCCAAAGATTTGGTGTGGTTTCGGGCATCGGAGCACTCAGTTATCACGCAGTGAGTGGTGAGGCCCAGCATTTGAGTGAATTGGCATTGGATTCGTTCGTATCGACGATCAAACAGGAAGTACACGAACCGACGATACTTCACATGACATCCCAAATGCAGTTGTGGTGCAATCGATTGGTTACTCGAATCCCAAATGTGTTTATCGAATGGTTCAAAGCGTTGCAAACGTTGAAGACATCGACCGCTTATGTGAAGAGTGCATACATTGGTTGTCTATACAGTGGGTTCAAAGAGATAATGTGCGAACAGGGGAACGACATCTTAAATATACTGATAAGTTCTGCTCAAAAGTCTTTCACGTCTACCGTTTCCCAAATGCCAAACCTTACTGAAGGTCTTTATGCACTTTGTCTCGCATTGAAGTTGTTTTCATTTGACAAAAAATTCGAAACAAAAGCTAAAACTCTGTTCAATCAGATGTTGGACATCGAAAAGTTGGCCATTCTTTCAGACAAATTCATCGCTTCGGCCACAGAAGAAACACTTGAAATGTTGACCAATTTTGTCGATTATCTTGTCTTCAATTATGAGACAAAACTGAACACAAAAATGAAACCATTGAACAAAACATTGATACTTCTCATGACTCATCCCATCTCTTATGCTCTGCGAAGACAGGCTTTGAATGTCTGCAAGAAATTGACCACAAATTCGATTAATGATAATTATGTCATTGATTTGCTTCAAGAGTTTTACCTACTCTTCAAGGACTTGAATGTCAACCAAAAAGAGAACAATTGGACAAACGGTGAAGAGAGTCATCAGATTTCAGATGTGGCGAAACATCCCTCTTCTTCTGCACTCATTGAGTGTCACAATTCATTGGTCTCTAATAGTACTGACGGACAGGACTTAAAGCCATTACTTTTGACGGCCTTATATTCATCGCATATAAACCCTATCTTTAACTCAAACCCTAATATTTGGTTCAATTTATTGAAAAAACGAATTGATTTAAAACTTTTGGATAATTTTATTAAAGACAACAAAGATTTGTTCGTAAAGACAGTTCTGAGAGAAATAGACGACCCGTCGGTCAAATCGAATGCAGTGAAAGCCTTGGTATGTTTGGCGCCCCATCACTTCATACCTATATTTCTTGATAAGGCGGTCAACACTTTGTCTAAACCAGACTTTAAGATAATAACGCAAATGGATTACGAGTTATATTTGACTCCTGAGGACCAGCTCTTCGACAGATCAGTCTTGGATTCGCTTAAGAATGACATTCAAAGCAATAAGAATATCAAAAGAGAGTCGAAATTGTATTCATTTAAAGACCAAATGGAAGAAATGGAACTGAGAAAGGAATTGGAGGCCAAGAAGAAAGCACAGGGAGATCAGAAAGAGCCTCATCTAAACAAAAAGCAATTGGAAGTAAGACAACAACAGCTCGAAAAAGAGGCACAAATTCGTACAAAACTGAAGACAATTTATAATGAATTTGTGATCGCAATCGAATTGATTGAATCGATCGCTGAAAGTAATCCCAATTCGATCTCCTTTTATATAAACGATGTTTTGTTTGCTTTAATTAATTTGTTTTCTTCACCGCTTTGTGCACTCAATGCCACAAATCTGTTCATCTCTTTGAGGAAAGTCTTATTCAACCAAAAAGACTCTTATTTGAAACAATTCGGCGATTCGTTGGCTTTTATTACATTACGACAACTCAACCCTTTCTGCCCTATCGATGAGCACTGGACAACTGGTAGTCTCACTGAACGCATCGACAAATTGATATCTCATTTGTACAGAAGAACGTGTCGTCCAATGGGTAGGGATTACGATGAAAAGACAGTACAACTGGCCGTTAAGAATCGTCTGACGGCGCCGGCATTTGCTTATTGTTTTCCATTAATTAATTCATTGCTTTTGAACGCCGACACCAAAGAAGAGCTTGTCTTACAATGTCTTTCAATAGTGTCAGAACACTCACAACTGAGAACTGAATACAGCGTCGACACCGACGACGACGATGACTCATCGGCCCTCAAAGACCCGCAATATCTGCCCCTGAAGTATATGTTCGACACTGTTATAAAACTGATTTCAAAGTCGCCGATAGATATCGAACGAAACGCTTCCAAAGTTCTCATTGACATCGCTTTGAGCGCCAACGGAGGCAAAGGTTGTGCCAAAGCGTCGTTCGATGAGGTGAACACCCTTTTGGAGGCGCTCAAGAGTGGTGTCGATGCCGTGCGTATATCAGCTATGAATGCACTCCAGGTGTTGGCACCCATTGTATTGGTTAATATCAGTGAAGACAAATCGAGATTTGTTTTGACGCACAGAATATTTGTGTCTCAATTCGATCCATTAGACCAGTGCTCGGCCGGCGCTCAACGACTGTTCGGTGAATGCCGTTTACGAACAAACACTTCGTTATTTAACGCTCTTTTGGACGACATTATTAATGGCAACTCAATTGTGAGACATTCAGTGGCCGGTGCTATGGAAGCACTGCTATCAGAATATGCAGAACAGACATCAAAAGTGATAATACAATTGATTGCAATCTTTAAGGAAAAGGCGAAAGTGTTGCCTCCCGTTATTGACAGCTTCGGACGAGCCATAGCCAACAGTCAGGTCGACAACTATGAGCCCCGTTTAGGGGTTGGACTCATATTGACACGAATTGCGCCTTTGATTCCCAAAGAGATAGTAGAAGCGATGGCGCAGTTCTTTGTTCCCGAAGCTTTGGGTGACAGGAATGAGACGGTGCGCAACCAAATGCTTGAGGCCGGACAAGCTCTCGTCAATCTTCACGGGAAGGATAACATCAATCTATTGCTCAATGTGTTCGAGAAGTTCTTAGACGAAGCGCCCGATAATTCAGACAACGATGCCGTCCGTCGAAGTGTTGTCGTACTCATGGGAACACTCGCCCGACATATAGATAAAGACAACCCTAAAGTGAAACCAATTGTGGCCAAACTGATCGAAGCCCTGTCCACCCCCTCACAGATGGTTCAGGAGGCAGTAGCCAACTGTTTGCCTCATTTGATACCTGCCTTCAAAGAGGAGGCGCCGGCATTACTGCAGAAGTTAATACAATTACTTCTCGAATCAGACAGTTATGGCGAACGTAAAGGCGCTGCTTATGGTATAGCAGGTATTATCAAAGGGTTGGGCATTCTATCCCTCAAACAGTTGGGAATTATGGACGCATTGACCGATGCAATACAAGACAAGAAGAACCCGAACCACAGAGAGGGAGCTTTGTTTGCATTCGAGATGTTGTGCTCAATGTTGGGCCGACTGTTTGAGCCCTACATCGTTCACATTCTGCCACACCTTCTCCTTTGTTTCGGTGATTCGAGCACTCGGGTCAGACAGGCGACAGACGACACCTCAAAGCAAGTCATGTCTCAGTTGAGTGCACACGGAGTCAAACTGGTGTTGCCATCACTGCTCAATGCATTAGAAGAGGACTCGTGGCGGACGAAAGCGGGTTCTATTGAACTGTTGGGTGCGATGGCCTTCTGTGCGCCCAAACAGTTGTCCTCTTGTTTGCCATCAATTGTTCCAAAACTAATGGCCGTATTGTCCGACTCTCATCCGAAAGTGCAGAACACGGCCGCTCAGGCACTCAAACAAATCGGTTCTGTTATACGAAACCCTGAAATCCAAGCAATTGTTCCCGTTTTGTTGGAAGCACTTCAGGACCCGTCGAACAAGACATCCAAATGTTTGAATACAATGCTTAACACAAAGTTTGTCCATTTTATAGACGCCCCGTCACTGGCACTCATTATGCCTGTAGTCGAGCGTGCATTTCAGGGCCGGTCGACCGAAACTCGAAAAATGGCCGCTCAGATCATCGGCAATATGTATGCCCTGACAGACCAGAAGGATTTGTCTCCGTATTTGCCATCAATTATTCCCGGACTCAAGCAATCACTTTTAGACCCTGTGCCAGAAGTTAGAGGTGTGACTGCTCGAGCGCTGGGAGCTATGGTCAAAGGTATGGGCGAAGACATATTCGAAGATCTAATGCCATGGCTTATGTCAACCATGACCTCAGAAAACAGTTCTGTTGACCGTTCAGGCGCTGCACAGGGTTTAAGTGAAGTGATGGGAGGGTTAGGTTTGGAAAGACTGGAGAAATTCATTCCTGAGATCATTGAAACGGCCGAACGAACAGATATTGCGCCTCATGTGAAGGACGGGTATATAATGCTCTTTATATACCTTCCAATGGTTTTCACTCAAGATTTCACTAAATATATCGGAAAAATTATTAACCCTGTGCTCAAAGCACTGGCAGATGAGAATGAGTTCGTTAGGGAGACAGCCCTGAGAGCCGGTCAGCGCATTGTCAATATGTACGCCGAAACTGCTATACAACTCTTGTTGCCTGAGTTAGAGCGCGGGCTGTTTGACGAGAACTGGAGAATACGCTTCAGTTCTGTCCAACTTTTGGGTGATTTGTTATTCAAGATTTCAGGCGTTTCCGGAAAGATGACGACAGAGACGGCCAATGAAGACGACAACTTCGGTACAGAACAGTCACATAAAGCTATTATGAGTGCATTGGGTGGCGATCGACGCAATCGAGTGCTGTCGGGGCTATATATGGGTCGGTCCGATGTGTCCCTTCAGGTACGACAGGCGGCACTCCATGTCTGGAAAGTAGTGGTCACTAACACTCCCCGAACTCTCAAAGAAATACTGCCGACACTATTCTCACTCTTATTGGGATGTCTGGCCTCTAATAGCTGTGACAAACAACAAGTGGCCGCTCGAACACTGGGAGACTTAGTCCGCAAATTAGGGGAACGGATTCTCCCGGAGATCATCCCTATATTAGAACAGGGGCTCGAATCAGACCGGTCTGATCAGAGGCAAGGGGTGTGCATTGGATTGAGTGAAATAATGGCGTCCACTTCAAGGGAAATGGTTCAGGCATTTGTTGATTCACTCGTACCCACAGTAAAGAAAGCACTGTTCGATCCCTTGCCAGAGGTAAGACAGGCCGCGGCAAAGACTTTCGATTCTCTTCACTCGGCTGTTGGCGTCAGAGCTCTCGACGACATATTGCCTGCACTTCTCAATCAATTGGGAGACCCAGAAAAAGGAGAGTTCACTTTGGATGGGCTCAGACAAGTGATGGCCATCAAGAGTCGGGTCGTTTTGCCGTATTTGGTTCCACAGGTGAGTCATTAGATTGATTGCACCCTTTATTTCATATATTTATTATTTTATAGCTAACTGTCCAACCGGTTAACACTCGAGCCCTATCTTTCCTGTCAACAGTGGCCGGAGAATCGCTTTCAAAGCATTTACCAAAGATATTGCCGGCCCTTCTCCTGGCGCTCAGCCATGCGATCGATACTCATAATGAGAAACAGGTAATGAATGCTATTTTTATAGGATTTTTATATTGAAATCAATGTCTAAACCAATTGTTGGCAGGAATTCGAATACTGCCAATCAGTGATCCTTTCGGTGAGCGATGATATGGGCGCCCGAACTATAGTCGACCACTTGTTGGAATCGGCGCGCAATGAGTCGTCAGCCGTCCGGCGCTCATCTGTATTGCTATTATACGCGTATTGCAGTCAATCGAAAGCAAACATTTCTTCAAATACATCACAACTCATAAGAGGTTTAATACTTCTGTTCACCGATTCTGATGAACAGGTGTTGAGTCAGAGTTGGGAAGCACTCAATGCCATCACTAAGAGTATGGACAGTAAGGAACAAATGGAATACGTCTCAGAAGTGCGAAACGCCGTTCGGTATGCGGTTAGTGATCTAAAAGCCAGTGCTCACAACGGCACCAATCAATTACTATTACCCGGGTTTTGTCTGTCGAAAGGCATTGCACCCATACTTCCCATCTTCAGAGAAGCTATACTTAATGGTAATCCCGAACAGAAAGAACAGGCCGCGCATGGACTGAGTGAAGTGATTGAGTTGACCAGTGCTGAAGCACTCAAGTCATCCGTTGTTAATATTGCCGGCCCTTTGATCCGTATTTTGGGCGATCGGTTCACTTGGAACGTGAAGGTCGCCGTTTTAGACACCCTTTCCCTCCTTCTCAATAAAGTTGGTTCCCTTTTGCGTCCATTCATACCTCAATTGCAGCAAACATTCCTCAAAGCCTTGAATGACAGCCACAGAAGTGTTCGTTTGAGAGCCGCCAACGCTTTGAGTCAATTGATTGCTGTCCACAACAGATGTGATCCCGTCTTCACTGAACTTCATAACGCTATCAAAAGCAACGCCAATAGTGACGACTGGCCTCTCAGAGAGACAATGCTTCACGCATTACGACTGTCCATCACTCCGGCCGGCGATAAGATGTCTGATTCAGTGCGACGTCAGTTGACGACAACCATTGTCTCACTTCTGGCAATACCTGACGACTCGTGTCGAACGACAGCCGGTGCCTGTTTAGGGGTGTTGTGCGCATGGCTTCCCAACGATGAACTCAATATCATAGCAAAGGATCACTTACTCGACGATGACTTGACTCTTGACTGGACTCTACGCCACGGGAGGTCCGTTACCCTTCGGATAGCACTGAAAGAAGCTTCAAATCGATTGATTAAAGAGGAATGGATTGAAAGGATTTGCAAAACACTCATAGCTTTCATCACTTCAGACAGAGTTCCGATTGTTATCAATGGAATCAAAGGCACAGCTTATCTGATCAGAGAGTATTTGGCCAAATGTTCGGCTCCGCCCCAAACGGTTTTGACCGCATTTGCGAGGGTTTGGCACAAATGACATCCATTTCTAATACATTGCTAACAAATGTCTTCTATTTGTCAGGCAATGAATCATTCGAGTAATGAAGTCAAACAAAGAGTCGCCGTTTCCACGGCTTTCATCGCCAAATCGGTTGATTCTACCGTTCCTTCTATTATGTTTAAGTCATTGGTTCCACTTCTGGTCAATGGAACCAAAGAGAAGAATACTATGGTTAGGGCTAACTCTGAACACGCGTTGGTGGCGTTCCTCAAGTTGAGGGCCGGGGATGAGGTCTTGCAATGCTGTCTGTCAGCCTTAGACGCCGGTGCGGCTGAATCACTACAGGACTGTCTCAACAAAACTCTTAAGAAGGCATTGACACAACACGAGCCCAAAGAGGAAGAGTTTGACGACACTTTACTTATATAACGGCGCCATTGATTGGTCTTATATAACGGTGCCATTGATTGGTCTAAAAGTGATTTGTGTTTCAAATAATTTAAATATATTTTTAATAGACTTTTGTGTCAAATGTTTGGCATTTAATTCAAAATTATATAACAATTGATTAAATATTTTCAATGAAAACCTAACGTTCCTCTTGAATGACTGTATGATGTCTGAAAAAAGTAGTCGGGTATCAGGCCTTCCGGTGCTAATTGTTTATGATTGACATTTCTATTGATTTGTTTGCTTAACTGTTGGCAAAACATCTCGAGTTTGACCAAAGACTGACGTTTTGTGTCCTTTTTGGCGACACTTTCAATACGTTTGATATAATCATTGAAAATAAATTCAATTATTTTTATGAATTGTTTTCCGTAAAAACGATAGAATTTATGCGAAGATATCGACAGAAATGACTCCAAAACGGCTGCAGTGATGAGAGGTCTGGGCTTTGAGTTGAGTACACGTGAGACCCAAATCCAGCCATACCTCAGGCCGTGCGGATGATTGGCCTCAACGTTGGACTGAATGACAGCCGAATAGAGTCTAATCATTGCTCTCATTCTATTCACAAACGATTCTTCAGATTCAATGGAACCGTCTTTGCCGACAGTATAGCCACAAGCGATCAGATAATTGGTTTCGTTTTCACCGGCTTCTGGTTTAGGATAATAGGGCACAACATATGGACACTTCTCTTGCATTTGGGCCAAAAATATCTGTCCAAACGTTGGAAATCGTGACCACAAGAGGACAACAATGGGAGCCATAGTGAGAGCGATGTCCTTCTGTTTAGTGCTTACGCTCTTTGTGTGAATCAATGACTGGTTTAGTAATTGAGATAATATTGGACTAAATATAAGACAATACTCACGACAAACATCTTTGAGGCCAGACTTATACAGAAGTTAAGCGAACCGTCTTTTTCGGTGCATTTGAGTTGTTTTCCTCCATATTCGACATGTCTTTGATTGAAGAGTTGAGTCAATCGATTCAACTTGTCTTTGATGTGATCAACTGATTCACACGAAATCGTATTGATTGTCGTCTTAACAAATAATTGCAATTCATTTCTCTTTTGTTTGAATTGAATTTCATTTAAAAAACATTTAAAACTATTTTCGAAATCATTCGACATTTTCTGTAAATGAAGATATTCTTTGAAGGCCTTAATGTCAACGAAATCCGAATTCGTGTCCAATGTATTATCAACTGAATTGTCGATCTCGACATCAGATATGTTGTCGACATTTGGTTTCGAATCAATAGGTTTTTGATTATTGAGTTTCAATGTCTCGATGTCTGACATAATCTTAGCCTCAATTCGTTTGACCTCTAATTGAAAAGTTTGAGCACTTTTTGAATCAAATTCATTCAAATCGTGTTTTGTTAGCAATATATCTATGTTTTGAAGCAAACCATTCATTGCATTCAACTCTTGCTTAAGTGTATGGAAGTATTGATTGTTTTTGAACAATGTCTCTAAACTGCTATACATTTGAACCACACTTTTGACGACTAAATCGATTTCGTTTCTGACGACCAAAAGCTGTTTTCGTCTCAAATCTGTTTGTTTTCGTTGCTGTTCTTCGACTAACAATTGGTGTTTGCTTTCGATTTCCTTGAGTTTGAAGTTAGTTATCATTGAGTTGTCTTCAAAACTCATTTGTTTGGCAAAAATGCTTTCCTTAAGAGCTTTGTAGTCATCGGCGAAAGCATTGATCCGTTTGATGGCATCCAATGCATACTTCTGTCGAATTAGTTTCAATTCTTCGTCGAACTCTTCCTCACATTTTCTGAACTTTATTTTCAAATTTTCAATCTTTTCGTTCAATTCTTGTCCAACTGATTCTTGTCGTTGTTTTTCATATAAGATTAGATCCAAATCATTGATCGTTTCATTCAATTTGTTCTTTGATTTCTTCATTCGCCAACTTTTGTCACTTTTGTCATTTGAATCATTAGTTTTGTCTTCGCTTTGATTATCATTCAAACCAACAATTGTCTCATTGTCTGAACTCTTCATTACTTTGTATTTCGCAAAACATTTACTTTTATTCTGTGATTCATTTCGAAGACATTTGGGACTTATTGTCAACGAAGAGGTCTTCAGTTTGACATCACTTATGATATCCTAAAATCAAAATCAATTAAACATTCATTTAATGTATAAATCAATTGATAATCACTTGAGTTCTTCGCTCTTCCTTCCAGTGTCTGTCATAACTGAGACGTCCTTTGGATGTGTTCTTCAGTGCTGACAACACTTCTTGGCATTCATTAGAGTTTGAATTCATTATTAAATCGATATTTGATTTGAATTTAAGTTAACCTCAAAAATAAAAGCCAAAACATATGACTAAAGCCAACGCATGCGTGAAGTGAAGTCATTGACAAAAACATTGAAAGTTTCTCAAAAAATGATTTTATTTAACGAAAAGGAAAATTTAAATTAAAATAACTGTTAACTAATTGTTTGATATTTTCTGAATCATAATTGAATTGATGGTAATGAATAATTCATATAATGACCATGGTACTTATTTCCATAAGAGCAAAGTCACGAAATTCACACATTTATTATAAACTTATTTTATATAACTTTCGCAAACTTTGTGAACATTTGACAAACTCTATCATTGGTTCGTTTAGTCTCAATGTAGTTAAGAATAAATAAAACTTTAATTATTTTATTAATTAAATACAATTTTATAAAAAATTGTGAAAATATATAGACATTTAAGAGACAAATATTTGAATGTCTAAAGCATTATATCTTTGTTTATATTCATATCATATCATCAAAAACTAATCCAAAGATTGTCTAAATGTGCAAATATTTTGGGAACCGTTTGATTAACAAATCCTACACTCATTGCACTCAATATTGTTTTGATGATTAAAATCGTTTCAAAAGGCAATGAATTTTTCAAATTATTTGTACATATTTTTATGATATGTGAAACGAATGAATGGTTAGAAACTCATATCAAAAGTGTTGGAACATCTTTGCATTGAAGACCTCACTTTGCACTCAGTTTATCTTTAATTTGGTTTTGATTTGACATTTAATTTTGCATTTCATCCAAACGTAACGTTTTGTTAAATTATACTATATTTTAATAAAACAAATCATTTGAATATTAGTAGACATTCTATAGTATAGAATCTTTTCTATAGAATCTATACTTAATGTTAAGTTCAGTTTATGCTATACACAAAAACAGTGGAAAGTGTGTAACACAACAATTAATACAACAAAAATTATTCAATATTAATATTTTCTTATGATTTCTCATTAAATTGATTCAAACTTTTATATATATTATATTTTATATCAAATTCCAAACCAATTGATATTAAATCTGTATATCATTTAATTGTAAGATTCGTTTCATTCTGTGTTTGAGATCAGAATATAATATATACCGTATTTCACATTTTTTTCATTATATTGTTTAGAAAATAATTATTTATTTTAAAGAAATATCAATTAATTTTTCAATTTTTCTTTACATAAATATTAATATATAAATGAAGTCAATATATAATACAATAATATTAATATAGGAATATATTATATTCTTATCTGTCCTGGGATTAAGTGATATGAAAATATTATGAAAGCCATAAATATTATTGTTAGCAATAATTATAAAGCATTTACAAAATGATTGTTCAATTCAACAAATGTATAAATAGTGTAAATACTATATTAAATGCCATTCCCTTAAATCTAAGCTAAAAATAGATAAACAATTACTTGATTTAAGTCTCATTTTATGTGCTTTTTATTGCTTTCAATGCATTTGAATATTAATAAAAAGTATGAATAAAATGAGTGTAAAAGTTGTAAATTTTATGATTTTATTTTCAATTTAAAGATATTCTAAATAATTATTTTTCAAAGCAGAAACAAGTCTTTCCTTTCCTTCCTTTTGCATAAAATCAATATGTATTCAATGATTTAATGGTAATATAAGTGGTTTTGAAGAGTCAATAAATGCAAGAAATAATGAAATTTCTGTGAAGTAATAACAAATAACTTGTGAAAAACTTTTGAAACAAACCGATGAACTCAATGCTCACAACCATTTGTCGATTCATAAATGGAAAGTCTCTGTAGAAATGCCGTCAAATAATCTGATTAGACTTTAATGTCTAAACTTTAAGCTAATTAATAACTAATCAAAATATGTTATCATTATATGATTTCGTATTATTTCGAAAGAAGTAAAACTCAAAAACTTTCAATACTTTGTCTATAATTGAAGTTCTTTTAAAATAAGATTATTTTCTTCTAATATAAGGTATAAATAAATTGTTTAATTATTTAATTTGTGAACATTTTCTCATAAATTCTCTCACACTTTAAATGAGATTCGTATGAATTGTATATTTTTTGACTCAATTTGTCTTAATTTTATGTTTAAGAAATGAATAATTATTTAAAGTTCTTATGAAAACCCAAAACATTTTACACAGTTTTCCCATAGAAAAGAAATATCATATTTCTCTTCATTCGTCTCAAACTTAAAGCAATATTAAGTTTCAAACAATACAATGTCATTTCAAAGATTATTTCGAGCTTCATATGAAAAGTATGTGCTCTCAGATTGACTCCACTTTTAACCCTTGCCTTTAGTGCTAATCAATACTGAAATTGATATATAGTTGCAATATATTTGCATTGCGTTCAGAAGTCACACAATTAGGACTCAATTGTACTTTACTATTGATTTGAGACATTCGTCAAATTTATGTACTTTTTGTGTTTGGCAACAATTCTGTCGATATGTCTCTCCTCTAAACGACTCTTATTGTCGATGTCTTAAGTTTAGACATAACTGAAATGTATAGTAATGTCTATCATCTAATCAGATGAAATGCAAATATCATAGACTAGGGTAGGGATGGCCAGGCAGACAGTCGTCGCCTTCGTTGACACTAACTCTGGCCATAAATTTGAGGAATGAAATGCTAATTATGTTTGCGATAAAGTGAACACAACTTCAAAACAGAGGAATTTTGCACAAAAACACAGTGACTGTGCATTTGGGCAGTCATTCCCTGACCATCCCAGCTATTTATGGGAAATAGAGGCCCAGAGGAAGAGAGGCTTTTATTATGGGAACCGAGACATCGAGACATACAACACATGGCAACCAAAATGAGAATAATTGCAAACACATATACACTGAAAAAGTGTAACATTTAAGGGAAAAAACTGTTAAACAAACCATAGATTGATTACAAACTCATTTCAATCGACTTTTTGTGAAATTCAAATCAAAAGAGCATTTAATCAAAGTTTTTGTTTAAAGATCTTTTGAAATGACTTTGCATTGGATTAGCGCTGAATAGCTTTCAGTGAATACTTGTGATAATGACGCTATTGGGCAATAGTGAGAGCACTGGTAGTCACATGTGGTATATAACAGACCAGACCTCTGCCTAACGCTATGGCATTACATCATCCCTACAGTCCCTCAGTTTGTCCTTCAAAGTCATTGAGCTTTTGCTCTTCACTGCAAATCATTACAGAAATACGAGTTTCCTATTTGTGAGCAAATGTTAAGCACTTCTCAAACCATTTGAAATAGTCGTCAACTGAATGATTGAATGCATGTCTTCTTGTGTTGTATTTAACCATTAATTAATAAAAGTTATAAAAACATATTAATCGCAAACGTGTTTCTCAGGTCTCACTGTTTGCGGCATTCATTCAATACAACACTTCATACCATTTCCTCATTATTATTGCCATTGAATTCAATTCATTTATTATATAAAAAGTTATTAAAATTATTTTCAATAATAAAAGTCTTAATTAGTTATGACTTTAGAGGAAAGCAATGAAGACATCAGTGAAGACATCAGTGAATCGACACATGAGTCCAAAGATGAAGACCCGAAACAGTCGGTCACTGACCAGGAGTTCATTTTCATTCACGACACCGGCTTTAATGTCCTCATCGCGTGTCCAGGTCTGGAACCGTTTGAAGTACAGGTATGTCAACCAATTGATCCATTAGAGACCAAACCATTGCAAACACTTATGATTTGAAGGTGAGTGCCATGGAGTTGGTCCAAGAGATCCATCACCTATTGATGGACAGGGAGGACACGTGCCATCGGACCTGTTTTTCACTACAATTGGATGGAATCACTTTAGACAACTTCACTGAACTTAAGAATATTGAAGGTCTTAAAGAGGGATCGGTTATCAAAGTGGTCGAAGAGCCCTATACTGTCCGCGAGGCCAGAATCCACTTAAGACATGTTCGAGATCTACTCAAGTCTTTGGATCCGTCGGACGCATACAATGGCATTGATTTGAACTCTTTGTCATTCGTTAACACAATATCTCATTCAGACATCTCTGGTATAAAAGACTTTTTATTGATTTGAAGACAATTTTGTTATCAATTAATCAAATGTCAGACAAAAAGAAAGTCATTCGAAGCGATTCCGTGGACTGTACGCCACCCGAGTATATACTACCCGGCCATCGGGACAGACAATTACTTCCATTACAGCCCCAAAGCAAAGAACAACAAAAAGTGAGAAATTGTTTAATAATTTGTCATTTTATTAATGGTTTAATCAATTGAAGGGACCGTTGGCTCTCAAGGTGTTGACGGCCAGTGGGTGGAACCCACCCCCCGGCACACGCAAACTTAGAGGGGATTTAATGTATTTATATGTCATAACCCTTGAGGACAAACGATATCACATAACTTCTTCGACGCGAGGGTTTTATGTCAATGAATCGACTGAAGAGGAATTCAATCCAAAGCCAGCCAACCCTAAAGTGGTCTACCATTCGCTCATAGATCTTATCAGTCAAATGAGTCCAACATTTAAACGCAATTTCACATCAATTCAACGCAAACGACATCAAAGACACCCTTTTGAAAGAGTGGCCACACCTTATCAGATGTATTCGTGGACGGCTCCACATTTCGATCACACCATTGACTCCATCAGAGCTGAAGACGCCTTTTCATCAAAGTTGGGATATGAAGAGCACATCCCCGGCCAGACTCGTGATTGGAATGAAGAATTGCAAACAACTCGAGAACTTAAGCGCAAAACACTTCCGGAGCGACTTTTGAGAGAACGGGCGATATTCAAAGTGCACAGCGATTTCGTGGCCGCAGCTTCTCGGGGGGCGGTGGCCGTCATCGATGGTAATGTGATTGCCATAAATCCCGGCGAAGAGACAAAAATGCAAATGTTTATATGGAATAACATATTCTTCAGTTTGGGCTTTGATGTCCGCGACCACTATAAAGAACTCGGTGGCGATTCAGCAGCGTTTGTGGCGCCCACTAATGACCTACAGGGGGTTAAGGCCTACAGTGCTATTGATGTCGAAGGACTCTATACATTGGGAACCGCTGTTATCGATTATAAAGGATATAGAGTTACGGCTCAGAGCATAATACCCGGTATATTGGAAAGGGAACAGGAACAATCTGTGGTTTATGGCTCAGTTGACTTCGGGAAGACAGTGGTCACACATTCTAAATATTTGGAACTCCTTAATAAAGCGGCTCAAGTCTTGAAGATATTGCCCCACAAAGTGGTCAATGAAAATGAAGAAGAAATAGAAATTTGTTCTTCAGTTGAATGCAAAGGCATTATTGGTAACGACGGAAGACATTATATACTGGACTTATTACGTACTTTCCCTCCCGATCCAAATTTTCTTATACTCGAGAACATAGAGCTCAGTAAAGCCGTTCAGGCCATGGGTTTTCCTCGCCATCACAAACACAAGTTGTGTTGTTTGCGTCAGGAATTGGTGGACGCCTTCTTCGAGGCCAGGTATCTAATGTTCATCAAATTAGCGGCTTTTCATTTACAACAAATGGGCTTAAGAAACCTCAAGGAACAGGAGTTGAAAAATAATGCCATCGAAGCCAATGATAATAACGATAACATTGACATTGAAATGACTGAACACAACTCAAAAGACAATATCGACGAAGAGTTCAAAGAAAATCAAAATCCATTACAAGAGAAAAAGGATAATAAGACCAAAGAAGAGGCAGAAAATTATAAGAAAATTGTCGATTCGTTCACTTCTGGAGAAAAGTCTGACATTGACAGCACTAAAGACATAGTTCGAAAGGCAGCCCAATCTGTCGGTTCCCTTAAAGACAATGAGTTTGACATTAGATTCAATCCGGATGTCTTTTCCCCTGGTGTGAAGCATTCTTCAGGAGAACCAATGGAAAAGGAGACTCAACTCGTGGTCGACGCCTCAGAGTTCTTGTTGACGGTTCAAATACCAGCCTTTGTATGACTTCTTTTGATTAGTGTTTGCTTTGAAATGAATTCAATTCATTTGAATCTATAGATTAAGGATTCATTAGAACATACGACCACTCCTTTCGATGGACTCACTCTTACCGAAGCTCTTCACAGCCGAGGAATAAATATTCGATATATAGGAAAATTGGCGGAACTATTGTCTGGACACAAACCACTCGAATATCTTCATGTATTGAGTCGTCTATTAATGACAAGTCTTATAATGATTTTTGTTGTCCACAGAGTATTGTTGTCTCAGAACTGATCTGTCGTTCGGCCAAACATTTGTTTGTAAACTATATTCAAGGCATTGAAATGATGTGTCTGTCCTCAGCCATCAGTCATTTTCTCAACTGCTTCCTATCTTCGTGTTCACCCCTCCCTCCGCCATCAACCAGTGATGAACTCATGTTCCGTCAATCAAGACGTAAGAACCGACGGAAGACTCGACAGAATCTAATGAATTCTCAGGACAACAACGATTGGCTAAATCTCTCACAGAAGTCGTTTTGGAATAATCTGAAGAATGAATTGGATTCCTATTATGGCTGGACTTTAACCTCAGATTCAATGGACAGTTGTATCGAAACATTTAATTTACAGAAAATCTCTATTTTGCGGATATTTTGCATCCGAACGGGTATTCAACTATTGCTTCGGGAATATAGTTTAGAACATAAAACGCGTCCGACTTTTGTTGAGGACGACGTCCTTAACGTGTTTCCAGTGGTCAAACACATCCATCCCCGGGCGACAGACGCCTATAACTTCTACTCTACGGGTCAGCGTAAGATACAGGACGGGTACCTAAAGGAAGGCTATGAACTGATCAATGAAGCACTTAATCTCTTGAACAATGTCTACGGTGCAATGCACCCGGAGATAGCACAGTGCCTTCGAATGTTGGCCAGACTTAACTATATCATGGGTGACCACTCGGAGGCCATTTCCTTCCAACAGAAGGCTGTGCTCATGAGTGAGAAAGTCAATGGCATTGACCATCCCTACACTATCACCGAATACGTGAGTTTTGTTCATAATTGAAATCATTTGCTTTCGACTAACTGTTCCTCTCTTCACATATTAGACTCATTTAGCGCTGTATTGTTTCGCCAGTTCTCAGGTCTCGACATCATTGAAATTTTTATACCGGGCCAGATATCTGTTGTCATTGATTTGTGGTGAAAATCATCCGGAAATGGCTATTCTTGACGTGAGTTGAACTCATATTTTGGATTTGGACAGACATCTAATGAATGCATTCTATAGAGTAATATTGGTTTAATACTACACGCCGTCGGAGAATACGACCTTTCGCTCCGTTTCCTCGAAAATGCATTGAAATTGAATTTACGTTATTTTGGATCAAAGAGTCTGAAAGTGGCGGTCAGTTATCATTTGGTGGCGCGAACCCAGTCATGTATGGGTGACTTCAGAGGTGCCCTTCAGTACGAAAAGGAAACGTTTGCGATATATAAGCAACAATTGGGTGAAGAACACGAAAAAACCAAAGAGAGCTCAGAGTGTTTGCGACATCTCACACAACAGGCAGTTGTCCTCCAGAAGAAGATGAATGAGATATACAAAGGGAACGCCACAACAGTCATACCTCCCATTCAAATACAGCCCCCATCCGTGAGCTCAGTGCTCGATATGCTCAATATAATCAATGGCATCCTATTTGTTCAACTCAGGTATGTCTGTCATTGTCCACACTTTTCTCTTTGAATTATCATAATATTTTGTTGTCTTTTAGTCCACAAGACGTTGAAAGCCTTAAAGGAGAGTTAGCCAACTCTAACAGCACTGATAGCTCTGTCCCAAAGAGCGCTCAAACCAATGGATTCGCTTCTGATTGCGATTTTGTTAATGAAAACAACGAAATAAATAACTGTTCAGTCGTTAACTGAATGGCTATTAAATGGCAAATAATATTAGATATGAAATATTTGACACATTTTTTGCAAATCAAACAACGAATAAGTAATAGAATTGCAATTTTAGTCTATATTTGTTTTGAAAGTTAGACTCATTTAACTAAATATCACTTCAATTATTGTTTTCATAGTTTTTTGTCATTTATTTTTCACTGAAAACATTGATTTATTTGAATTATTTGAATGATAGCAAAAGTGTAATAATTACACCCTTTAATGGTTTGCAGTTTTAGGTATTCATCAGTACTTAAACTATAGTTGAAATGCATTCAAATAAATAGCGATAAGTTTTGAGTGGTTTTCACATTATTGTTATATTATTGAAATGCAATCAAATAAATAAATAAATATTTAATTATTTGTTATAACTATTATAACCACATATTCAGCGATTGTTTTATAAGTCACATATAATGATAGAATTGTACTCTCACTCAACTAGTGCCAGACCTGCCAGTCCTACCAATGTATTGGTCTTGAGTCTCAAAATACTATATTTTCACTCAAACCTACAAAACTAAAAGTTTGGACCGATTTTTGTTATATTTTAATCTTTAAATAGATTTATAGTTTATATTAATTGCATTTAAAGACATTTTTGTCAATTCGTTGAATCATTGTTTCAATCATTTGTTATAAAATTAGACTATTTTTCGATTATATAATTTTGTGATTTTCAATGCATTTATTTGTAGTTCAAATCAATGATTAAATTATTTTTGAATTAAATTTGAAAATAAATGAGATTTTCATATATTTAAAAAAAGTTTACTTTTTTCAACTGAGATCAGATGGAAGACAAGTCTGACAATGATTGTCGATATTGAGGTTAAGACATTAAGGGTGAGTATTGACTATTCAAATAACCCTTTGATCTGTTGAATGAAATAAACAAAATATTTAATCAATTGTTTGAATATTTTAATACTGAAAACATATCACAAAATATCATTCATTTCTTCATAAATAGGTTTTTCTTTATTATAACACTTTTGGAGTAAGTCTTCATTTAAATAGTTTTCATTGAATCCATGAATCGATAAATCATTGAAAACATATCTTTGACTAAAATTATTTTCGACTTCACTTTCGATCAAAACTTGTTTAAAAACATTTGTCATTTCAAACAAATATCTATAAAACAATTGAGCCATTGCTTGGGAACCGATTGTGTCCATCATTTTGCTGAAGCTATTGCCAAATATGATTATATTCTTCAATCGCTTTGTGTCCCAATTAGACCACAAGAGGTTATTGAAGAGACTTTTGTCGCAATGAGGCATAAAAAACAATACCATTTCATCGAAACGACTGTCCAATGAATGAATGCATTGTTCGTTAACTTCTATTACTTTAAAATTTAATGTATTTTTAAGAAATTTTATCTCATTTTCGGTGAAAATGGGATCAAAAATCAATATCTCATTTGATGGACAAAACTTTTTAAGACTAAGAAGTAGTGATAATTGATATAATGAGTCAATATTTGTGGTAAAGTTTCCCAAACCATAACATATTATTTGAGACACTTTTGGCATTTGTTCAAAATTTGGACCAAATTTAAGAGCAAAACATCGATTGAATGATTGAAAAACATTTGTCAAGAATTGACTTTTCTTTAACTCATTGACACATAAATCAATTTTGTATTGAATTGCATTCAAATCAATGACTGATTTGTTTGAAAACACTTTTAATTCACTTAAAAGTTTTAAATCTTTTTCATTTAATTTATACTTTCGTCCATTTCTTCGTCGATGACTTCTTTTCACAGAAACGAAGCCATCGTTTGTCTCACAATTTAATGACATTTAAATATTTGTTTAATTATTATTTACTTTAATTATAAACAAATTAATGATTTTGACATAAAATGTGTTTTTCATAAACATTGGAAATATTCAACAAAAATAACGTCAAATTAATGAATGACTTTTGAATTCAAACATTTAATTAAAGGCATATTTGAAGACATTATTTATGAATTGATTTCAAAATCGTTTGATATTTTAAAAACTGACCAAAAGATTGAAAAGTAGTTTAACTTTGATTTGAATTGCAATGAATTATTCAAACAATTATGCCTTCAATAACGCGAACATGAATTCAATTCCCGTAAGTATTGAGTGATATATTGATATCAAAGACAACAAATGAAGTCATTTATGGACTCAATTTGAAGATAAAATATGTATTGTTTTTAGTTTCAAATCCGTTTCGAGGGCTGTCTTAAAGAGCCGTTCCCTCAGAAGTGCAATATTTTGTCACAACTAATACACGAATCGATTGCCACTAATCTTAAGGTTTGTTTTCATGGATTGTCTTATTCTTATCACTCATTACAATGTCTTCACAAAACGACAGGAAATTAATTACATTTCATTAGTCGAAGACATCTTCGGTTTGGGCCGACATTCGGTGTCCACTGAGTGGTCACTTAAATTGATATCAAAGAACTTTAATCCTCGAGAATTTGATTCAATTTATGGCTTTCTTCACATAAATGGACCACTTTTTCAACTGATCCGCCAATTAATGAACGATCCGTTGAATCGTTACGATTTCCCCAAGAATTTACTTCCGGTATATATTTAATAGTTTTTAACGATTGTAATGAAATAGTTGTCTTTGAATCAGATTCCGACCAAAATATCCTTCGAAGAGTCAGTGATTCCGAGTCTTTATGCCAACAAATTGTCGCACATTTTGTCGACGACTATAAGTCTGAATGCCTTCGAGTTCTTCGTATTTCACTTCTCATACCATATGCTGAATAATAGCCCAACTCTTTATAGTCAACAAAACCCCCTTTATTTGGAACAACTGAATAATGCAAACTCGAATCCATCCAATATTGTCTTCTATGCTCTCTTAGAGTCTTATTTGCATTATTTTGTCCCACTTTCCGATCAACTAATGGTTTCCACTCAAAGCCCTGTCCATCCCTCGAGTCTTTGGCAATCATTATCATCAACGACATCCAGTTTATTGCATTTGGGAGCGACTGTTAACACTGTTTCGCCAAACCCTACCACTAATACCAATCCTCAAACCTCTTCATTGTTCAAGTCATCGATTCTTAATTTGAAGCCATTATTAAGTGGCGGACAAGAGCTTCACAATAAGGAACAGTTGTCTCACCGCTCAATACATGACTCATTGGGTTCTGAAATATCAAAATGTGAAACATTTTTATCGATTTTGGCCGAAATATGGCTCAATCATACCGTTCCTCAACACCTGGCCAAAAGACAACCCAACAGTCCATCAAAACAACTGTCATTTACACCAAATTCATGTCATATGAGAGCCGTTAGAATTTTGATCAAACATTTGCATTATTTCGCCAACAGTTCTGTCAAAAGACTCAACGAATCAATTGATTTGATTAATTCTTCGCCGTTGGAAGACATGAAGCGTTCGATTTGGTCACAAAAGTATTACTTTCAGAAAAGATTATACACTTTCTTAAGGCTTTCTTTCGAGCGATGGCCGAACGACACGTCTTTTCGACTTCCGTTAGAGACTTGGCTCAGTTATGTACAGCCCTGGCGTTACATGAATGCCAACCACTCGCAAAATGAAGACATTTGTCTAAACGATCAAAAGTGGAAACAATTCATTTGCGATAATGTATTGTTCTATTCAGTGATATTCCGTCAACTGATCCCTCGATTCTCCAAAGTCTTAGATTTGAATTCTTCTAAAAACGCTTTAATGCTCTTCAGACTAACGAAAGTCTTTTCTCAACAAAACCTTTCGCTTTGGATCAGAGAATCAGAGAATTCACTAATGAATTGCGAAACTTTGACCACAAATATTCTTCATAGCAATTGGTCTACTAATTCGAGAACAAGTCTTTTGTCACCAACAATAAGACAACAAAATATTGGCTCTTTTGGAGGGAATATAAGACACCATTTATTGGAATTGGAATCAAATAATTTTCAATACATTCCTCTCTTTTGTCCGGCTATTAAGCCATTGATTTTACAACTTTTGATCGAAATATCGAAAGCATTGGTTTGTGTGGACCAAACCATAGCCAACACTCAAACCATTGATGAGACAAATTCTAACCTTTCGTTCATTCAATATATTATTTCTTTCCTTCAATTTTCTGAAGAGTTGACACAAACTGATCAAAACAAACGGCTAATAATAGACAAAACAAAGACTAGACATCATTTGGAAAGCGCTTCCACACAATTATCTCTATTATTTGAAGTGCCGGCGCCTGACTCTGACCTCATCTCATCGCACAACCATACGATCGATGAGAACTCGTCCTTTCAAGAGAAGGAGCCCTTATATGAGACTCAAAGCGGAACACCAAAGTTGACCGCTTTTGGCCGAAGACAAGTCTTGAACAGAGTTTGTAAACCAGATGTGAATAATTTGATTGAAGGAAACCCAGACAAACAGCCCGTCCGCACATTCGAGTTGTATTATTTGGTTCAACTTTTGGTCTTTATTTCTGATTTGGTTAATAGAAAATACGGACAAAGGATTCAAAACTTATACAATAGGGAAGGCATTGTCGGACTATTCTTCAGACAACTGTTCACAGCCCCGACCTATTACATACGAGTTGCCAAGACTGCCAACGCCTACAGACCGCCAGAAAGAGTTACAGAAGTTCTAAATCCAAGAATAAACTTGAGATTTATGGCCAATAAGGCGTTTCTGGTCTACACTTGGATTGTCTTAACTATAGTTTATTTTCTTAACTATAGTTTAATATCGTTTTCATGTCTTTTGTTCGCAATGTATTCAATGTATTTGACCACAAAAACGCTTTTAATTCACTTCAGTAGTCATTGAACAGACTTTTGTTCAATAATTGCTTTCAATTGAATTTTATGTAATATTCAAATAAATTACAATTAATTGCCTATAAATCGTATTCAGTGTATAGTTCAACTAATTCAGACCCGGGGCTAATTTGGTGGCGCTGGCTGTCAGTGAGTGTGGGGTCAAAGCACTGTCCCAATAGTCTAGTGCCCAATAGACATGGCAAAGGAATGGCAGACATGAAAGACTAGTTCGTTGAATGATTTGCATCTGTGTTTCAATTGGATTATTGGTGTGAAGGATGTGTTTGTGATACAGTCGATGGACACATCACTTGATCTGATCCGTGGAAGTGGAATAAGTGGTAAAGTGTTGGCACTATATGTCATAGTGTATGCGCAGACTCTGAAGAGTGAGCGCAGGGCTGATGACTGAACGCCATATTATTATTAAGATTTAAAGTGCATTTAAATCACATTCACTTCCAATCGACTCATTCATCGGTTGTTGCCATCGATTGCTCGCAACCACAACAACAACAATACAGTTATCAGTGTTTGCATCAAATGAGCCATTCTTTCACATAAGACATACGACAGTATTGTCGGCCAAAGAGTGACCACAACTTATGAGATGTTTTGAGTGAATTGATTTCAAAAGTGATTGACAACTATTTGCCGAAGAACTCATTGTTAACGAAATTGTCTTATCTTTCATAAAATCATTGTTTAAAACAAATTGTGTTTAAATTAATATAAAATGAATTCAAATCAAAAGCGAAACAAAAGCCGACCGACAGTGGGATCGCACAACCCGTCGATGGCCAGTCCTAACAGGTATTACCAGCTCTTGTCTGTAATCTATGGTCACATCTGTTCTTCACAGCAAATCCCAGTCTCGCCCCAAACCAACGACAGAGAGAGCGGCCACTCCTGAAGGTGTTTACTTCAATGGCCGTGTCATGCATTGCACGACTTCTTTGGTCGGATGTCTGGTCGAGATTGAGATCAAAGACGGCACCCAATATGAAGGAGTTCTTCGCACGTTCTCACCAGAAGTCTGTCCTCTTATATGACCTTTAATTGTATTAATTGTTTTGATTGTTCTTCAGTTTGAGTTAGTTATCGATTCTGTGACCAAAATCGAGGCCAACGTCAGTCCCATCGCCGGCACAAACATCGGTAGTCTGTTGGCCAGTCTTGAGGCCAAGAACAAAATGAGGGCGACTGTTATCTTCCAGTTCTCAGATGTGGTCAAACTTAATGCAAAAAACGTTGACTTGAATTATGCCACAAATAAGAGTAAGTGTCAAAAGAGAGTCAATTTATGGCACTTAATTGCATACCCGTTCCTCCCATTCCTAAATCAGGTCATATGTTGACCGACACTGAGATAAGTCGTTTTGATCCCAAACAACTGAGTCGCGACAAAGTGTTGGTCCCGTGGGACGGATCAGCCGATTGTGACAATGAGTTGTTAGAGGACCACAACAATGGTATCTGTGCTCAGAATGGTTGGGATCCGGACGAGATGTTCAGAACCAATGAAAACAGATTTCAAGTCAAGAGCACTTATGACCCAAACCTCAAAGACTATACGTAAGGACAGACTGTTATCTTTGAACTACATTTGAAGACCTCTTTCTCCAGTATTCCATTAGTGAAGGGCGAGGGAGAGGAGTATCAGCAAAAGCAACGAAGGGCAGAACAGTTGGCTAATGAGATAGAGAGCGACACTTTTCGCACCGATCGTTACGCCAAAGAAGACGCCGACGACGAGGACCACTACAGCGCTGTTGTCAGACCTAATGATGTCCACCGAACGGACAGTAGGGGTCAACGCAATCAACGCAAGAATCAGAACCAGAACTCCAATTATGTCAATAACAGTGGAGGCAATCATCGAAACGCAGGCCGTTCGTCAGCACCAGCAGGTGCTCCGCTTTCGTCTTCGTCTGCATTCCACTCAAAGAACTCGAATACTATTTATAGCAAACAATTTTCAAATACTAGTTCGGGTGCCAATAGTGGCGGCTCTTCTACCAGTGCCTCATATAAAGGACAGGCATATAGAGACGAACAAGTGTCCGGCTATGGTATGTCCGGCAGTCAGTCTTATTCAAAGGCCGACAACGAAGAGCCGACACAACGTTCGACTCCCCCTACAAACCAGGCGCCAACAGGACCTTCACAACCACTGCCTCAGAGGACAGTTAACGAGAATCGGAGGCCTTTGGCACCAAATAAACGTAAAGACGAAGTGACGGCAGATCTAAAAAAATTTAGTAATGATTTTAAGTTGCCTTCGGGTGCGGACACAACCCCTAAAGACAGTGTTAATTTCAAGAGTAGTGATACTCACGGAAAGCACAGTCCGAATAGTGTTAACAGTGCTAAGACTAAGTCTCCGGTCAGTGACTCGACACCAGTGAAGGACAAATCAGAAACTGTTTGTCAGCAAACGGTCGACAACTCTTTGAATGACAAAGAGAGTGACAAAAGAGACGGCAAACGAGATTCAACCGATTCGGCCAGTGCTCAATCGCCGACCTCTGGCGGTGGCGACAGTGAGATCGCCAAAAAGTCAACTCTCAATCCAAATGCAAAGACATTTACTCCACGCGCGGCGCCATTGACTCCACTCCCTTCAGCCACTCCTCCATCAGTTGCATCGACCCCTTCGTCGACAGTGTCAGTGCCTATCAGTGGAGGCCATTTGGCACAACAGCACACTCATGGCCTCATCCATCAGCCAACACATGGAGCGCCGACAGCACATACACCACAGAATCGCTTCCCAAATTTAGTCCAAATCCAACCCCAGTATAATGTGCTGCCGCCCGGAATCACCCTTCCCTTGGGTCCAAACCAATTCCTAATCCAAACAGCAATGGCACCGACATTCGCACAGTCCAACCCTAACGGACAGCAAAGGACTTACCGTACGAAAGGACCGCAACAATACTCCAACCCTCATGGGATGAGACATGAGTTCCCTCAGTCAGCACACGTTGCGGCCGCTGTCACCGGTCACCCGGTGTTGGCCACCGCCCCAATTGGGGCCCCGCAACAGATCCCTGTTAGTTATGGCCAACAAACAGCCACAATGGTTGGCCAGGGACCCCCTCAGCACATGTATCAGCATATGTACCCCCAATTCCAGAGAATGAATGTTTTACCCCAACATTCGGGTGCTATGCAAATGGCTGTGCCTCAGGTCCAGTACGACCCCAATCAACTCCAACACATATATAGTGGGTTTGAATTGAATTTATTTTTAAATCATTGACTAATCCTTTGTTCGACATGTGCTCTACAGGTGCTGTACAGCTTCAGCACTTGGTGTCTCAGGCGCACCAGCATATGACAAACAGTGGTCCGCACTCGGGTCACAGTACTCCTCAATCGGCAACCCCTACCACCCCAATGCATGGCGGGCCCACACCGTCACCTGTTCATCACCAGCCCAACCAACCGCCCACACCTACACCACAACAGGCCGTTATGTATAGCCAACAGAGTGGTGGCCACCACTCGAACTCAGGTGCGCCCTATGCTAACATTGTAATGCTTCCCACCATGACTGGTGGACATCACACTGGAGGCCATAACCCTTCACTTCACGCCTCACACCCTTTGAGTCACAGCTCAACGCAAGCTAACCATCACAGCGGAGCCCCGACTGCTATACTACCCGTTCAACTAATCTCGAACTCTAATGCCGCTCAAAACATGGCTTATAATACCAGCGCCGGTAAGAATTAGTAGCGATTACTGTATTGTTAAGACTGTCCTCAAATGCATTCCCTTTCGTTTAATGCCATAAAAATCATTTCGAAAACTATTTAAAACTCATTTAAAGCCACTATTATATTGATATACCCCTTCACCCTGTGTTGAATCTAATGAAAGTATTCTATTATCTCTTACAGGGGTCTAAACAAAGCGTTTAATAGAAAAATGAAATTTTATTCAAATAATAGATTCACTAAAAATGAAAACAATTGAACGAATCGTTTGTTATTATTATTATTCAAAATTTAATTCAATTATAATTTTGTCATTTCTTCTGATTATTAGTAATAATGAAATTTATTTCAAAATTTAGTCCAAATTAAAAGTTGTTGTCATTTAAAGTGAAGCAAACAATTAGTTTTGAGGAGTTAGTACTTTCATGGAGTAGTCAACAGTCGGATATCCCTGTACTAAAGCACCCAATGATATGATGTCAACCGAATGTCTCGCGTATTGGCACACATTCTCTGGAGTTATGCCACCGCTGGCCTCAACTAAGATACCGGTGAAGTTGGCCTTCAAGTAATCGGCCGTTCGTTGCAATGACTGGACGTCAAAGTTGTCCAACATTATGATGTCTGCCCCCAAACGCGCCGCCTCTTTAGCCTCTTCTAAGTTCCTGACCTCGACTTCTATTTTTTGTGCGAACTGTTTGACACTTCTGACCGCCTCAAGAGCTAAGGAAATGGAGCCACAGATGGAAATGTGGTTGTCTTTAATCATTATCATATTCGACAAATCGAACCGATGAGGGGTTACCCCAACCACTACCAAACCATACTTCTCCACCAGTCGAAAGCCAGGGGTTGTCTTTCGAGTGCCCGCAATCATGCCTTTCCAACCAATGCTTTCTAGTTGGCGCTTAACATGCCTGGCCTGTGTGGCCACACCCGAACACCGGGCCATCACATTGAGTATTACCCGTTCGGCCAGTAATATATTACGAGCCTTTCCCCCAACATATGCCACTTCACATACAGGTGCCGCTTGTAAATACTCGCCCTCTTTGAAGAACCAATTGGGAGAACAGTCCAACTCATGGAAGACAGAGTTGACGAACGGAATGCCCGCCAAAACACCATCACTTTTGCACAGGATCTTTGCCGCCACCTCTCTATCATTGGCTACCAGTGCTTGAAAGTCAAAACTATTGATCATTGCAAACATTAAGGCATTAGTTGTGCTTTCAATGAGTTCCCCCTTTTGTCAATAGCTTAGATTAGGGGCAAAACAACAATAAGGTAACCAAATGAAAATATATGTCAACCCCTTCCCCCTTACCCGGACAAGTCTTCTTTGATCCAACTTCTGGCCATTTCTTGTAATATAATTGGATTTAAAATGTTTTGAATCATTTGAATTGAGTTAATGTTATAACGATTGGAGACAACAATCAAACACTTAATGACTTTCAAAACTTTGTTTACTTTTATTTATATCTTATCTCTTGTTCTCATTTGTGGTAAACATTCATAAATACATGTCTCGTATGAACGCAACTGCAAAACACCCTTAGAAGGGGAGAGGCGTTGAGAGCAAAAGTGGTGCTGCACATCACCATGGTCATTAAGGCCATCACCTTGGTCATTATGGCTATTGACCAACACTTTGTCGTTCATTGAATAGCTTTTATTTTATGATTTTATTCATTAATTCAATATTTTGTTCATTACTTGAAGTTTGAAATGAATTCAATCAATGATTTCATTAAATATTAAATTAAATTAACATTTGTTTTGGTTTTAATTGAAATGTGTTTAAGACTTAATGCCATCTTTTGGACCATTTGTTGATTACAACACATATTATGTTATTGTAAATACGTTTTGAAGAGACCTTTAATTCATATGATTTGAAGACCACATCCATGGCTGATACACATCCAGAAGATGACTCTCAGTGTGATTGCGATGATCTCATCGATGATGAAGACATCCAGTCATCAAAACTTAAGACAAAAGGAGTTAAACGACGTAAACAAGTATTGGACGAAGACTTATATGTGGATCAAATCGAGACAATCATCGAAAGAGATTTCTTTCCACATTTGGCGAAATTTCGACAACAAATGGATCCAAAACACACTTTTTGTGTCAAAAGACAGGACTCATTGAATCCAAGACAAAGTCCGACAACATTTGAGACACCAATTCGTGATTCAAACGAAGTGCAAATTGAAGAACAAAATGCAAATTGTGGTCAATCTGAAGACCAAACAAAACACCAGAGTTTGGATCAGTTCCTCAATAAGTATACCTCTGAAGACAACGCGTCTTTCGAACAAATACAAGAACAAGAGATGAGAAGACATCGACATAAGTATCGATGGCTTTACAAAGACGAGAATAAACACAATAAAAGTGTTAAACAATTACTTGAATTGCCGTCAATTGAGAGACAGGCCATCGCTGAACGACCGGCCGATGGCTCTGTCGTCACCTGGAGTTACACCAATCAGAACACAGTTATGTATAATCCTTCGGGAATTCCATTGAGTGCCGAAGAAATGTTAGCCAACACTAAGAGACAAGAAGTAGTCCACGAAAACACTCGCTTTAAAGCAATGCCATTCAATGAGTCCATAAATCAGATGACCATCTCTTTGGCCGTTCAACTCAACCAAAGACAAAACGAAGGAAAGGTTGGAATCGATGGCAAAGAATTGGTTTCTAAAGACACGCCACAAATAAATGGTTTCAAATTCGTTGCCAGTACTCCAACCCCTGTACCCGACCTGTGCTCTGAGTCTCCATTCATGACATGGGGTGAAATCGAAGGAACGCCATTCAGTCTGTCTGGTGCCGACACTCCTCTCCATCCCAGCCTTACTCCCGGTTCTTCTCATTTCAAAATACCTGAATTGCCTCAAAGAGAGAGAATAGGTCTTTCATTGGCGACCAAAGCGGCCAAACAGCACAGGGATCGTAAGAAACTGGCCATCACTACAGTGAAGACTTCGCTATCGGTTCCCAAATCTAATAAAAAGAAAACAACTCTCGAAAGACTCAATAGTATGTCTCCGGCGGCCCAGAGGTTGGCCAAAACCAAACTGGGATTTCATACCAATGCCGACCACTCATTAATGGCCAGTTATTCTCCCGCCCGAACACCCATATCAGGGTCGACACCAAAATCGTATTCTTCTCCAAACTTAACTCCAATTCAAAAGTCATTTAAATCTTAAAAACGAAACAATTTTTAAAAACTTTTTTGTTATTCATTATATTTAGTGTAAAATAAATAATGGTTTCATTTGAACGAAATTGCATTCATTTGACTATTTGTTTGAAACAACCCTTTCTTGAGAATAGCCTTTCCTTTCTTAGAGAACAGGTTTTGTCTGTTTGGCAAAACATGTCATAACGTCTTCTAGTGGTCGATCTGGTGGTGAGACAATGGATTGAAAGACATTAAAATGATTTGAATGTTTGCGCCAATCATTAAATGGTATAAAAAGTGAAAACAAGTTATAGACAACAAAACACTATAAAAGTCTCACTGAATATCAATTGTCTTCAATTGTCGTCAATTGATTCAAAACTATTTGTTTACCACTGAAGACATCAATCTTCAGTTCGGACACCATTTCAACTAAAGGTATGTCACGAATGATCGACAACTGTCTCAAACAATGTCCACAAGTGATCCATTGAATGGTTATCTGCAGATATGGCCAACTCTTCAAACCTTGCCTTTTGTCTGGAGTACAGTAACCACAAGTCAGATATGATGGACGCGTTTGACGACTATCTTCGGAGTGAATCTATGGTGGATGTGATGCTGTCCTGTGAGGGGAATACCATAAAAGCCCATAAAATGGTCTTAAGCGCCGGTTCCACATATTTCCGCAATATCTTCAGTGCATTCAAAAATCCTTTTCACTTTCCGGTCCTTATAATCAAAGACATGCCTTTCCGTGACCTCAAAGCCATCGTCCAATTCCTATATCGGGGCGAAGTTGTCGTACCCGTCGAACAGGTCTCGTCTCTGTCGAAGAGCGCACAAACTCTGTATATAAAGGGTTTGGAGAAATACTTCAATAAGTCAGCGATGGTTAATGTGGCCAATCATTCGGCCGGTGCTAACACTGACTCTAAGACGAGTAAAACAGCCAACACTTCATCGCACACTTCGCTCAACACATCCAAACCCAAATCCAAGCCCACAAACACTTGTCCAAAGCGGTCAATAAGTATGAGTTTGAGGCAAACCCATCGCCCAGACTATAGACAACTGTCCAACGGAGACTTCATTAGTGGGGATGAGATTGATTTGAGTGAAAGCGAAGACATTCCAAATCAAGTGATAACTATTGGAAAGCCGGTAACGCACGTGACGTACGGCCGGCGCAACCAAAACCAAATGACAAGAGCTATCAAATCAGAAGTCACTTACTTTGAAAACTATGACATGAGTGAAGACAACCCAATGGATGGCCCACTCTTAGGGTCTGATCCAAATCGTTTGGAAGATAGCATTGAAGATGAAAATGAATACGAATTGGATGTGTTTGGAAGTGATGAACAGACAGAAGAGTCTGGTGTTCAACACCAACCCTCCACATCAAAGTCAGGTGCTTTTGTATCTTCAGAACCGCGAGGTCTTATCAAAAATCCGGTTCAAATAACTCCGAGAAGAGTTAAAACTCCATTCGTTGGTAGAAATAAAAAGAGGTTTGGATTAATTGATCACAATTTGAGACAATAATTGCATTGTATTTATATAGAAAGGCATCCAATAAGAGGAACAGTGCTCTCAATCAGACCCAAAGGCCAAACCTCGTCGCACACGAAGATTCTGAAGACCTAATGTCGGGACAAATCAAATCAGATCCGGACAGACTTGAGTTAATCAGCTGTTCTCTGTGTCCGCGAGTCTTCTCTCAGACATCGAGTCTAACCATTCATATGAAGCGAATTCACGCCGACGACAATAAAGAGCACATTTGCCACCTGTGCGGCAAAAAGTACTCCTGGCGTTCGGGTCTATACAAACATATGAGAACTCATAGAAACAGATGAAAGGAATGAGTTTTGAATGAATTTTACTTAAACTTCATTTTCAACTAATTTCAGAACTCATAACTGATTTCATTCTGTCTTCACTTCATATGATTTTAAGAAACAAAACATTTAAATGTTTTACGAATTTTGTGAAAATTATACAAAAATTATTTCATTCATTCATTCATTGACTGAATTATTATTTTTAAAATTAATTTTTGTTAAATTTTCAATAAAAGCCCCTTTGAGTCAAAAGGGTTTAATATGAGTGCAAATAAAAAACAATAACTAATTGTAAGTTTTATTCAAATTATTTCAGTAAACGTAAAAACATTTTGTGAATGCGTTTAAATAAAGTGGAATTGAATTGAAATCAAAACAATTAGTGAATAATTGATAGGAAAATAAGTTTTAAACAAAGACTCAATCGATGCCAAAATGACAGACAGTTATGACATACGAGTGAAGTGAACGTTAAATATAATATAAGTAACACTTTTGGTAATTATTATCAAAATTTAATATAAAATAAAACATTCAAAACAAATAGCAATAAAGCAATTGAGGCACAGGTGTGACAGGTCTGACAGATCTGTCGGGTTTGACAATGATTGCAAACAGCTATAAAGCACTTCCAATGCACTTGTGGTCAGTATTAATACATATGAATCACTGATTGAGTGAATAATCAAATAATTGCTAATGTTTTGCATATTTGAATCCATTCCTTCTGTTCGACAATGAATTTGTTGATGAAAATGATTTAATCTTTAAATCCATTTGTTTATGATTTACACGATTTGTGTTTGTCTTAAAGACTTGAATTTGTTTATACATTACTTTCAGACAATCGATTCGCGGACAAGTGTTGCGAAAAAGGGGTAATAAGTTATTATCGTTTATATTCTTAGTTTTTGAACCCAATCTTGGGTTTGCCTTTGGGTTCACTTCTGACTTAGAGTAGATATCATTTGAATCACTGGACAAGAGATGACTTAAGGATAGAGGAATTGATACCAAATAATAGACGACTCGATGCTATTGAAGACAATTTTGAATAAATGTCAAATGAAATCAATGGTAATAACCCTAATCCTAACCATAGTTATGGCTTCGTTTATGATAATATCAGAGCTCAGTATGAATTGCGATCGCGTCCAACATCTGCCCCAAAGACAGTAGTGTTGCGTCACTTCCATTCCCGACACGTTGTCCAACAATACCACCGATTCTGCACAAAGATATGCAAAGACAGAGTGAGTCCAATGCTATCAACACTACAACCCTAACCCCTATAGATCGGTGACCACCAGTAGACCAAAGCCAACAACAGGACAAATGCCATCCCTATTATCACCACTCGATCCAACTGTTGGACAATTGTCAACAATTAGGGATCAAATGATTCAACAATTGTTAAAATAATCACAATTTTGTTGACATTAGAGGTGAGGACAATGGAGACAATGAAGACGATGAGTGCAAACCATTGAAGTCTATCACTTCTTGTGGTAGTGTTTGTGATCATAATTTGACAACAATTAGTGAACCGATAAATGTCTAAACGAATCGGTTCTCCCAAAAGGTTGTGGTATTGGCGGCGAAGTAATAGCATTTGAAACCATTAAGCGATTTATCTTCACTTGGATTCGCCTCTAATCGACGGATCAATTGATGGATGTATTTATTGATGCAATCATTGGTAAAAAGTTTTATTATTTTTAATTGAATTCAATCGAAAAAAAGTAATCAAATAATGATTGAAAAACGCCTTAAAACTCAAAATGTTTATACTATTCACTCATTTCGTTACTCATTTACAGACAGACATTGAGTCCCCAAAAGTGATTGATTTGAAAAATATTCATTAATTATAATAAAAATAAAACATATTGTAATTGATCTTTAATTAAATAAATATCATAACTATATTAACTGAAAACAATTTAAAGTGATTTCAATAAAATCATTCAATTATATCAATCCATGCAATGAGTGATTGGTAACAGTGTTTGTGAACGACAGTCAGTCATAATTGCGTTCATTTATTTTTAGTTTATTTTATGAACACTTCGTATGAATTGATGTCTATTTTGTTGCCATTTATTGATTAAAAGATTTAAATTAATTGTCATTTAATTTCAAATCAATTGAATTGTTCGACAATTTCTTTAAAAGGTATTTCTTGTCAAAAATTATGGTTTGTTTTCAGTAAAACCTATTATTGCCAGAAATGGCGGACGAGTTCTTCGACAAAGAGGCCGAAGTGTCTGAAGGCAGTGATGAAGAGCACGTGAGAACTGATGTCAAGTCTAAGAAGAGGGCATTGTTTGAGGATTCAGATGAAGAGGAAGAGGACGGTATGATTGAGTGGTTTAGAGAATGGTTTCAATTGTCTGTTGTTTGCATTCAGATGAAGAACGCCTTAGGGATGAGATGAAGGATCTGATCAATGATGAAGAGGAAGAGCCCGAAGACTCCGATGACGAAGAGATTCATCACAAGCGCAAGCGATTAGAAGACGAAGATCTCGAAGAAGATCTCGAAGAGGATGACTACGACCTCATCGAAGAAAATTTAGGTCGACGTATAGAACGGAAGAAGAAGTTCAGAAGAGTTAGACGTTTGGAGGACGACGACGAAGAGGACGAGGAGAGAGGCGTTGCTCAAGATATCAGTGATAGGGAAGCGATCGCTAACGAGCTGTTCGACAACGACGAAGAGCCCGACAGAACGCCGGCCGCTGTCAGACGTGATCGCAGTGATAGAGAAGCCATTGATGACCGCTTTGCTGAACTGTCCGGTTCTGAAGGTTCTGTCGATTCAGATGAAGACAATTTCATTGTCGATGACGACGACAGACCTATTGTTCCGCGCGTTAGGAAGAAAAAGTCGCACCGATTCACAGACGAGGCCTTACAACAGGCACAGGACATCTTTGGCGTCGATTTCGACTTCGATGAAGTGGAACACTTTGATGAGTCGGGCGATTACGAAGAGGGGGAAGAGGAGGATGAGTACGAAGAGGGCGACGGTATTAATGAAAGCCAACGATCAGAACGCTCTAAGAAGTCGGTTCGGAAGCGAAGGTCTGACCGAAAGAGTATATTTGAGATCTACGAGCCCTCAGAACTGGAAAGGAGTCATTTGACTAAATTCGATAACGACATCCGTAATGCAGACATACCGGAGCGCTTCCAACTGCGATCAGTGCCGGTGACATCGTGTGATGAGACAGAGCTCATGTCTGAGTCTGAATGGATTTATAAGAATGTGTTCTCAATGAATACGATCTCAATTCAGGACGAGTCGGGAGAGGGAAAACACGACCCCATCGGTGGCCGTAAATCCCAGTCAGCAGTCATTAAGATTCGGGAATCGCTTCGATTTATTCGCAACGAATGTCTTGAAGTGCCGTTTATTACACATTATCGCAAAGAATACGTCGAACCGGAACTAACTGTCGACGACCTCTGGATTGTCTATAAATGGGACGAAAAGTGGTGTCAATTGCAGTCACGAAAGTCGAATCTCTGCCAACTCTTTCGAAATATGCAGGTCTATCAGACCGAACAGATCATGAAAGACCCCGACGCCCCCCTCCCGGAGGGCATACGACTCATTAATGACGTCGATTTAGAACGGGTCAATTCAGTGGAGACTTTTGAAGAATTGAGGGACTGTTGGCTTCACTTTCAACTCTACTATTCCTCTGAAGTTCCTCTTATGAAACGAGAAATGTTTCGCAAAGAAAGACAACGCAATCAGGAAGAGACGGGCACTGAAGAGGACCCTGACCTGAATCTGGCCGAAGAAGAGGAACTGATGAATACAAAGCTGTCGTCCATGAAATTGGCTCAAAGGAAAGACACGTACACTATCTGCAAAGAGGCCAACATTATAGGTCTGGCCATTCGATATGGTCTCACACCCGATCAGTTCGGAGAGAATTTGAGGGATAACTATCAAAGACATGAAGTGGAACAACACCCGTCCGACCCGTTAGTGGCGGCGCAGACCTTCATTTGCCATCGTTTCCCGACCGCTGAGAAAGTACTTCAGGCCTCGAACTTTATGGTCGCCAAACAGATTAGTTGTGACCCAATTGTGCGCAAAAATATGAGAACGACATACTTTGAAAGGGCGCACCTGCAGGCCAGGCCTACGAAGAAGGGTATCAAAGAGATAGACGAAAACCACCCGTGCTATCCATTCAAGTATTTACTTAACAAACCGATCCCTTCCTTCGGTGGCGACCAATTCCTACAGTTAATGATTGCCAAAAACGAAGGTTTAATGGAATTCGAGATAACGATCGATAAGTTGGTGTTTGGCACCAATCAGAACACATCCCAACAGACAGACCATAAGTATTTCGATGAGATTCAACAACTTTATTACAGAGTAAGGCCTTCTTTGACCCTCGGGTTCAACACTCAAACATCTATTTTCAGGACGAGTACAGCGAATACGTGCAGAACTGGAACGCCCAAAGAGCCAGTGCTCTTGAGATAGCAGTCAACAAGTTTTTATATCCGAGTTTCGAGAAAGAGCTTAAAACCAAACTTATGGCTGAAGCACAACAGGCCATCATTAAGGTATGTCATTGCAAACATGGCACCGGTAGCACATGTCTGGCCTTTTGATCAAATTTTGTGAACCAAATAACAAATTGAAACTTCAATTCATTTGTATGACAGCAATGCGTGCGTCGACTGTCCTCATGGGTACGTATTGCCTCTTATCAGCCCAGTCCTGAGGTTCAGTTGGAAGACGACGAAGACTTCGACACCAGAGATGGCATTCGAGTGATGGGCTTTGCATTCGTTCCTTCCAATGAAAACGCGTCGTTTGCAGCCATAATTGACGGGGAAGGGGAGGTCACGGACTACTTGAAGTTAGAGTACTTCATGGCAAGGAAAGGCGAATGGGCGTCACAACAGGAACGGGTGTTTCGAGAGAGAGATTTAGAGAAATTAAAGCGATTTATTCTGAATAAAAAACCACATGTTATTGGCGTCGGATGTGATAGTCTGGTCACTCGGTTTGTCATCGAAGACATCAAAGAACTAATCAATGATCTCAACCAAACGGAACAATTTCCACAAATTGCGGTCGAGTTTGTGGACAGTGAGCTCTCGACTGTCTATATGAACAGTAAGAGAGCTGTGACTGACTTTCATAACTACCCTCTAATCCTACGACAAGCCATATCTTTGGCCCGAAGACTTCAGAACCCTTTGGTTGAATTCTCTCAATTGTGTTCTGCAGACGAAGAGATTTTATGCATTAAATACCATTCATTGCAAGAACACCTCCCGAGGGATGAGCTCTTGAACAGTCTTTACATCGAATTCGTCAATAGAGTCAATGAAGTCGGGGTTGACATCAATATGTCTATCTCTCACTCACACACTTCACAGTTAGTGCAGTTCATCGGAGGTCTGGGACCGAGAAAAGGGGCGTATTTGATCCGCACCCTTAAGAAACAACAGACACCTCTTCTGGAGAATAGAACACAATTGGTTCAGAACTGCAATATAGGGAAAGTCGTGTTCATCAATTGTGCCGGATTTATCAAAATAGATACGGCATCCCTGAGTGACTCCGGCACCGACACATACATCGAAGTATTGGACAGCACTCGAGTACATCCCGAAGCGTATGAATGGGCCCGAAAGATGGCAGTGGACGCCCTGGAGTATGACGAGGACAACGACACAAACCCTGCGCAGGCTTTGGAGGAAATCATTGAAAATCCCGAAAAATTAAAAGACTTGGATTTGGACGCATTCGCTGAAGAGCTGACTCGACAGGGAATGGGTTTGAAGACAATCACTTTGTATGACATTAGGGCAGAGCTGAGCAATCGATACAAAGATCTGAGAATTGCTTATCGATCGCCAAATGCTGAAGAAGTGTTCCAGATGTTGACGGGAGAGACACACGACTCGTTCTACATCGGAAAGTTGGTTATGGGTCGCGTCCTCGACGTGGCCCGAAAGAAGCCCCTTAGCGAACAGTTGGATAATGCCAACCCTGTGCGTAATGACGAATCAGGTCTTTGGAAATGCCCTTTTTGTAACAAAAGCGACTTTCCCGAACTCAGCGAAGTCTGGAACCATTTCGATGCCGGTTCCTGTGCCGGCACACCCGTCGGCGTACGGATCAGACTCGATAATGGCCTCAACGGTCTGGTTCTCACGAGGCTTATCAGTGATAAAGAAGTACTCGACCCCTTGGAAAGGGTGGCGATTGGGATGACTATTCACTGTCGAGTCATTAAAATAAATGTCGAGAAATTTGCTGTCGATCTGACAAGTCGTACCTCTGACCTAATCGACAGTAATTTCCAGTACAGACCCACTCGAGACCGAGATTTCTGTTATGAGGCCGAAGACAAGGACAGGGGTCTCGAAGAGCAGCACAAGAAGAAGCAAAGCCGACAGTCGTATATAAAGCGCATTATAGTTCACCCGTCGTTTCACAACATTGACTTCAGACAAGCAGAGCGGATGTTGGTTGGGATGGAGCAAGGTGAGGCCATCATCAGGCCCTCGAGCAAGTCTAACGATCACCTGACCCTCACGTGGAAAGTGCACTCCGGTATACACCAACACATCGACATCAGGGAAGCCGGAAAAGACAACGCATTTAGTTTGGGTCACGAGTTGTATATCAACAACGAATCGTATGAAGACTTGGATGAGATCCTCGCCCGATATGTCCAACCAATGGCCAGTTATGCCAGAGATCTGATTAGCTATAAGTATTTCAAAGAATGTGAGGGAAAGCGAGAAGACTTGGACAGGCTGTTGAAGGAGGAGAAGAAGAGGGCGCCAACAAGAATACCGTACTTCGTGTCGCCTTCAAAAGGTTTGGCTCTTTTTTGTTGACAAGTGTTTGAGTAATCGATTGACTCTTAACAGAATTTCCGGGAAAGTTCTTATTGTCATTTCAGCCAAATTTGAGACCATTTCATGAGTTCATTACCATAACTGCCGACGGATTTCGATATCGAACGCAACCCTTCCGATCGGTGACTGCGCTCTTCAAGTGGTTTAAACTCCATTTCAACGATAGGCAAACTTTCCCGAGAACTCCCGTCACGACCCCAGTCATGAGAACCCCTGCCGGTCAGTCATCATACGGTTCGACGACCACTCCCAACATTGAGGCCATCTCACGATTGGCCGCTTCTATGCCTAACAGTGTTTTCAATACTCTATCACAAGTTGCCGGACAGACCCCTTCCTTCCCGGGTATTATCAGATCACATAAAACTCATTTCACATAAAATTCATTATCTTTTCATATAATTAGGCGCCTATGGAAACACTGGAGGACAGTCATCCATGAGCTCTTCCTTCGGTCCTTCGCGAGTCTTTTACGGCCAAAACAACTCAACGACGACTCCTATGATGACTACTCCTAATATAACAACCCCTCGCAATGCCCCCACGACTCCGGGGTCAATGCCTCCACCGGCACACATACCATCTCATCATATGAGACCCGGTTCCCGAACGGGCGCCCAATGGAGTAATTTAGCCGAAAATTGGGGCACTAAACCCAAACACCAGAACCGAACACCTCTTTACGCAACTCCCGGCGCTTCATCTCAAATGTCAATCAGCCCTAATGTAAACACCAGTTCCACACCTAATGCTCGCGGAGATACCACTCCATTGATAGATGAATGGAATTGAGTCCAACCCTACCATCCCTTCCAATGGATTTGATTTTGTTTTACCGTAATTTTTATCGATTTATAAATATTTTAATTAAAACTGAAATTCATTTGAAATGATATTTGAAATAATATTTTAAAACATAATAATTGATAGAAAATTATATTCTTGTCATTTGATCAATAAATCATTGAATTCTTAATTGTATTAAAACTCAATCAAAAATAAAACGGATTTGAATTGAAGGCAATGACTCAACTGTAAGGCTTAAGAGGTTAGTCAGACACGACAATTGGATCAGACATCAGACAAACAGAAATCAATTTCTTTTATTTTTATATTATTTTCTCATTTATTCATTGAATGAGAAATACATTAATTAATGAATTATCACAGAATTGATTGATTCGAAGGAACTCAAAGTATGGCAATAGAAGACATTTATGACATTTGGGATCAGATTCTCATCTCTTCGTCAGAGAGAGCACTGTTTAAGTCAATCTTCTCGTAAAAGTGACTTTCGTTTGGCGAGGGATGTGTTACACGATTTGGTGGATGTCTTTGTGAAGAAAGAGTCGATGAACTTCTTGTGGATCCGTTCTCGACAGCCATCTGTGACTCAGACTGTTCTCCATTAGAGGCCTTAAGTCTTGCAATCTCTGCGAACACTGAGGCCAAGGGTTGGTATTTTGGCTGCCATTCCTGCAAATAATCCCAATCATAGGAACCGATGAGTTCTTTGTCTGATTGGATAGAACTCAAAGACATTTGCCAATTGTTGAGCTCATTGGGAACCACACTCCGGTTCCTCTGCTGACGCCTAACGCTATTAATATTCCCCAATTGGTCCACAACTATGTCATCGTCTTTCTCTTCCAGAGCTGTCGACTCTTCCCTTTCCTCTTCGTAATGGTTAGTAACCCCGAGTCGGGCCAAGTATTCGGAAGTTGTCATCACATGGTTGTCCTCTTCGTCGTAATAGTTGTCACTTTCGGTAATCATTCGGATTTCTTCGTCGACGTCATCAGTGTCTGCCTCTTCATCAACAGATCCGCGACCACTAGTGGCTGACTGTCCTTCAGAATTGCCAATCTCTTGAGACAAGCCTAGAGTCACGTCGCTATAACAGGGCGGCGCCGGTGGGGCCGACGCATAAGGAGAGCTGTGGTGTGAATGATATGTCGACAAATTGGGATCATTCGCACCGACTGTTCCTATCTTTTGGAAAAGGGAACAAATATTATGTCTGTCATGACTTGAGATGAGGTGCTGTTGGTGTTGAAGACGTGTTCCAACAATACTGACTAATAGGACAACAATTGTCAACATCAGGATTACGATCAAAGACAAGATCACAGCGAAAGACATCTCAAATGTTGTTCTTCTGTCGTTCACTTCCAATACATTTATCAAAACAATGGCTTTGTCTTCACTGTACAGGTGTTGAGGACTTCCCTGATCTCTGACTTCTACACTGAACTCGTATTTGTCTTTCACTTTGCTATCAATCTTTGACATGAGATGTATTTCCCCATTAATTGGGTTCACCTGAAAAACATTTAACTCAGATGTCTGTCCGTCAGACATGTTATACCGAAGAGAGCCGTTGTTTCCAAAGTCCGGATCCGTTGCAGTGATTTTGCCGATTAATGTTCCGATGACTGAGTTCTCGACAATGGAGAAGACATAGGAGTTTTCGACCAAATGAGGCCTATTGTCATTGACATCAGTGACAGTGATCTCCATAATGGCAACAGTGCTGAGAGGAAGGGGTGTTCCGTGATCTGTCACTTTGATCTCTATCTCATATCTGTCTTTAGTCTCTCTGTCCAACTGTTCCTTAATATAAAGAACTCCATTATTGGCCAAAACTCCAAACATGTCAGAGTTGACCAAAGAGTACGTGAGTCGACCATTATTTCCGGTGTCGGCGTCGGTAGCTTTGAGTTGAAAAAAGTTTGAATTTATTGCAATATCTTCGGAGACATTCAGTTTGTATTGGATTCTATGATCAGATGTCGTTCCCATAAATACAGGTTCGTTATCATTAGAGTCTTGAACCAAGACTTCCACCAAAAGATCAGAACTAAGGTCCGCCCCATCCCTGGCCGTGATTTTCAAGTGGTATTGACTTATTTGTTCGAAATCAAGTGAAGTGTTCAAAGTGACGGAACCGGTGTTTCGGTCAATACTGAATGGAAGTGAAGTTGACATCAAATTGTGGTCATTATTACTCATAAAGTATTCGATTCGACCGAATATCCCGGAGTCGATGTCGACCGCCTGTGCCACCAGAACAGTCACATTGTTTGGACACGTATTTTCGGGAACACTTATCTTGAGTTTATTGATGGCAAAAATGGGTGAATTGTCGTTCGTGTCCACAATTGTCACATTCACTTGGGTGTGGCCGTACTGATAGGGACCGGGAGGTCTGCCACTCAATGCTTGGACATTAAGTAACACAAAATTATACTTTTCGTGATCGATATGATTGGATCGGACTGTTATGACACCCCCAGAGCGGTCTATTGAGAAATACCCTCCCGGGTCACCCGAATAGATCACATACGATAAGTCTTTGTCCATACGATTAGACGAGTCTTTAGTGTCAATCACAGCAGAAACGGTTCCAACAGTTGTTCCAGTCTTTGAGTTTTCTTTGACTTCAAAGTTATATTGTCTTTGAGAAAACATCGGAGGATTAGAGTTGGGATCAGTGTTGGACAGAACCGATATGTGGACCAAAGCTGGCATTTTTGATTCAATATCACCCCTGTCTTTGGCAATGACTGTCAACAGATGTAAGGGTTTGGAAGAACTTAAAGGTTTAACAATAAATATATTTCCGGTTTTCTCTTCGATTTCAAACTCTTTGCCATCATTTCCGTCTTGTATGGCATAAGTGACGGTTCCAAAACCAGTTGAGTCCCTGTCAGTGGCGGCCACACTCACCAGAGGTGTCCTACCATTTGGCACTTGATTCTCAGTGACACTCACTTTGTATTCTCTTGGATAGAAGACCGGATTGTTGTCATTGGTCTGAAATGGATTGCTTTTAGTCATTCAATCGTTTCAATGGTTTGTTCGACCCTTACATCCATTACATGCACTTTGATCATAGCAGTCGTTGATAAACCCCCTGAAAATTTAAGTTTAATTTAAGTTAAATGAATTGTTTCTACATATTTGTTACCCTTGTCTGTGGCCAGCACTGGGATGTCATAAGAACTTCTTGTTTCGAAGTCCAATTGTCTGGCAATACACAACTCTCCAGTGATTGGATGTAATGTGAAGTCTTGTTGATAGGGATTGGCATTGGATGTCATGTCAGACAAAATGCCATTCATTGTCATGTAGTTAACGATTGCATTCACACCACAGTCGACATCAGTGGCAGAAATCTTGAGAATACAACTACCGATGGGTTGGTCTTCACTGACGGTTATGTTATAGAAGGTGTGGTCAAAGATGGGTTCGTTGTCATTGATCTGCAATTAAGAGCAATTGGTTTGGAATTTGAGACCATTTTTAGGATAAATATGTTTTACATCACTTATAGTAACGATTAATGTAGTGGTGGCTGAATAGGTCGTTCCCTTTATTGAAGGACTGATATCTTTGGCCAAAATGATTAGTCGAGGCATTGGATCTGATTCGCAATCGACTTGTGTTTGTGTTGTAATTAAACCCGACTTCGAATCAATTGAAAACCATTTTGAGGTCGAGTTCTTGTGCTCTAAGAATGAGTACTCCAATTGAGACCCACTGTCCGGATCGACAGCTTTTACTCGGAATACACTGCTTCCGATGTCTGTGGCCTCGGGAAGTGTCACGTGATATGTGTCGCTATCAAAATATGGCGGATTGTCATTGATGTCCAACACTTGCAATTCAAAGCTTTTGGTTGTGTTTTGCGGAGAACTTCCCTCTTCTGTGACCACAACAGTCAGAGTGTAGTTGGATTTGGTCTCTCTGTCCAGAAGTCCGGTCACTATAATGAGATGTATGTCCTTGTCCTGAGAGGTCACACCAAACACATCTTCGTTTCCAATCAAAGAAACTGAAAGACCATTAAATGTCTCCCCATTTGAATGTGAACTCATGGGAACGGTAGCAGAATCTGCGTCATTGACAGACACTCTTGCGATCAAATCACCGATTTTGGCGTTTTCTGCAATTTCTGGTTTTGTGTTCTCTGTCAGAAACAACAAATTAATGGTCGGCTGATTATCGTTCACATCTGTCACACGAATCGAGACCAAGGCTGAGGTCTCGAGGGGTTGAGCGCCGGAGTCTCTGGCGATGACAGCAAATTGATGGACTCTTTTGGATTCAAAGTCTAATGGTTTGACAACATATATCCAACCATTGTTTCGGTTGATCCCAAAATATGTCGTCAAACCCAAAACCACTGAATTCTTGCTGCGAAATGAATATGTGATGAGACCATTATCTCCCTGGTCTTTGTCAGTGGCCGTCACCCTCAGCAGAGATGTGCCGACCGTCACATTTTCGGCTATATTTGAGTAGTAATGGCTTTGACTGAATACCGGTTCGCAGTCGTTGTGATCAGTCTTTCAATACATTTCACAAACAATTAATTCTTTGTATTGACTTTGAGTTGAGTTTACTCACGATTGCGATCTTAACTACCATTTGGCCCCTGAGTGGTGGCTGTCCGCCATCGAGTGCTTCAACAACTAGTGTATAACTAGAAATGGATTCGCGATCGAGTGGTCCGTTCACCTGAATGTCCAAATACAAGACATCATCTTTTTCTCTGTGACTCAACAGACGAAAAGCGTTGCCAACATTTCCCGAAACGATTCCGTATTCTTGAGTTCCGAATTGTCCTAAAGTTTGCATAAGTGGTAATCATTAGAATATGTGTGACATCCGAATGAGTCCATCAAACCTATATCCCAATCCCTGGCCGGTGGAAGAGTTCTCTTAACTTCTCTGGATTTGCTGTTTTCGGGAAATTCCAAATAGATTTCATGTGTCGGAAATTGTGGTGAATTGTCGTTAATGTCTTCCACTGTCTGTCAATTGATTCAACAAATTTATAAAGTGTTTTGCAATCAATAAACTATACATACGATCACCACTTTAATATTGGCACCTGTCAGGGGTATAGCAATAAATGAATAGTGGTTGCGTTCCTCCCGGTCCAAAGGCACGGCAGTCCGTATTTCACCAGTCGATTGATTTATATCTAGATCTGTGTCCACACCTTTGGCGCCGTTACTCGAATTAGGAGATGTTTGAGAAGAGTTGGAATAATGAATTGCCCCCTGAATGGGAACTATTAGATATGGCGGTTGAATATTGACTGAAGAATTGGATGATTTGATGACACCAATCAGTGTCCCAATTGGTATGCCTTCTTGTATTGAGAACTTGAGCTCTATTTGGTTAGCGTTTGTGACCCCATAGGCAGAGGCGATGCTCTCGGGGACAGACCAACAGTTTATACATTTGTTGTCAATTATATACAGAATTGCAAACAAAAAATAAAATGTTTGAAAACTTTTATGAAAATACTTTTCAAAAAGTTTAATCATTTTTTTGCTTCAGAATCGAAAACAAATGAAATAAAATGATTAAAATTTTGTAATAAATATTAAATTTAATGCAATTTTTAGTTCAAGAGTTGTTCCAAACATTTGATGAGTTGATTATCGAAGACAAACACAAAGAACTCATATTGTGATAATTGGCTGCAAATGATGTGTTGTAGAGGAATGGGATTCCAGTGCTCTGTTAATAAATATTTTGAGTGATTTTGACGAAAAGCTCACAAAAAGTTTATGTCCGAAAGCATTGAAAATCACTTAAAAAGACTTTCCCTTAAAAGCCATCTCTGCTATCAGTCGTTAGGTCTATGCGGGCCGTGAGTCCTATCCTGTAGTACCTGATCGACCAGTCCTTGCAATTCAGTCCCATTGCTATCCCATCTCACAGTCAGTCCCATTGGAGGCATTGAACCCTATGAATACCTGAACAGGTAGGGAATGGGCAGTGAATGGCATTGGATTGGGTTTGGATGGGGGCTGAGAGGACTCAAATCGCCTCAAGACTTCTTTTTTGAATAATGAAGTTATCCTAAGAATCGAACCGTTCATACAATTATAGCCTTTCCCAAAGCGTTTTGTTTTTAAGATTCAAAATAAATTGTGTTTTAATTTACTTAAAAAGTTTTGAAACAATTTATAAATTATGAATAAAAATATTTAACTTTTATTTGGCTTAAAAATGAATATAACACAAATATAACACAAATTCTCCAATACTGTTGAACCCAAAAGACATCTGAAATGTATTTTTCGTAAATTAAAAATAAATAATATTTTAATTGAATATAATTTCCATTAAAAGCATTGAATTCTTTATGAAATTCAAAGCAAGTCTTAGAGAATGACATTCTTTGACACAAACTATTTTAAAATATAAATAAGGTGTGGGGTATTCAGGGTGTGAGATATTCAAGGGTGTGTGGTATATAAGGGTGTGGGGTATAAGTGGATAATTGTTGAATACTTTTATTATTTTATAAAATACTTTTAAAGTTAAGTTTTGACACATTTATGGATCAGTTGTTTATAGACATAATTGATGTGAAAACACATCCAAAACACGTGTCGACTGTTTTGGTTAAAGTTTTTTTTATTTGAACTTTAATTGTCTTCAACTGATCCAAACGATGGCGTCTTCACGAAGACCAGAACATTGCGCGCCTCCGGAGATAGTAATGAAATGTCTTTAATGTCTTTAAAGATAATTAAATATTAATTATTTAATTAGTTCTACAGCAAAGAAGAGGCCATGAAATACACGTCAAAGTAATTGCTTTTTGAGTTATCTTTTGATTATCTCTTAATTGTCTGAATATGTCTTCAGTTCGCGAATGATTTCAATTCAGTCTCAGATGAGTAGTCGAGCGCTGGAACTGTTGGCCATTCCTGACGACGAGCCAAGACTTATCTTAGACTTAGGGTTCGTTTGTTTGAGATCTTTGTTATCATTGTGTTTATTGTCATTACTTAGGTGTGGATCAGGTCTTAGTGGACAGGTATTGGAAGAGATGGGACACTTCTGGGTTGGTTTAGACATAAGCGAAGCAATGCTTAATGTCTGTCAAAGCCGTTCATTAGAATCGGGAGACATATTATTGTCTGATTTGGGGGAAGGGCTGCCATTCAGGGCCGGTGTCTTTGATGGTGCTGTCAGTATATCCTGTATTCAATGGCTCTGCAATGCAGACAAATCGCATCACAAACCCGTCCAAAGACTGTATCGATTCTTCTCGAGTCTCTACTCATGTCTTAACCGAAACAGTCGTTCCGTCTTTCAGTTCTATCCCGAAAATGGGTCTCAAATCGAGTTAATCACAGCTCAGGCCATGAAAGCCGGCTTCACAGGTGGTCTGGTTGTCGACTACCCGAACAGTACTAAAGCCAAGAAAATGTTTTTAGTTTTGTTTACCGGAGGAACAGACTATCAGTTGCCCAAAGGGTTGGCCGAAGAGAACGATTCAACCGTTTCCTATAACAACAAAAGGGGACTTTCGATCAAAATAAGGGGAAAAGCCCCTAAAAAGTCTCGGCAATGGATACTTGACAAGAAGGAAAGGCGACGACGACAGGGTCGGGAGGTTAGAAATGACACCAAATACACAGCGAGGAAAAGGAAGGATAAGTTTTGAATGAAATGACATTAAATGTTATTAACTATTGAGTGATATTTCAAACATTTGTTACAATTTGTTATAATTTAATGTAAATAAAAAACATTGAATTCATTGAAATTCAAAACATTCAAAGTTTTTAACTTCAAATGCATTGAATTGCAAACAGAAAACGTTTTATCATTTTTAAAATATAAAGAATTTCTCCGTTTTTTGACATCATTTCAATTAATATGTCGTTAACGGCATTAAAGGTCTTCGTCGTCATCGTCGGGAAGGGATGTGTTCTGCGCCTGAATCATCTCTTCTTCTAACTTCTTCTGCCAGGCCGGGTCCATCTGGACCTCCGGGGGCGCCAACGCCGGCATCGCTACGAACTCGAGATTCGGGTCACCAATGAGTTTTCGGGCCAACCAAAGGAAAGGCTTTTCAAAGTTGTAATTACTTTTGGCGCTAATGTCGTAGTACTGGATGTGAGACAATCATTAGTGGACAGACATTACAGATATGGCACTCAATAGTGAGTGTGCCATCAGTTTAGAGGGACTACTAATCATGTGTTCATCACTAGTCAGGTGCTCATCAGTGAGGGGCTAAGAGTGGTGTAAAGGAGTAGTTCTCATACCTGAAGGTTCTTTTTGCGATGAAAAACAATTGACTTCGCCTTCACTTTCCTGTCCTTAATGTCAACTTTGTTTCCGCACAACACAATAGGTATGTTCTCACAGACCCGGACCAGATCCCGGTGCCAGTTGGGGACGTTCTTGTAGGTGACTCTTGAGGTCACGTCGAACATAATGATAGCGCACTGACCTATGGGTCACATGAGGTAAGGGTTAGACATGAGGTGAGAGAGGGGTCAGTCATACCCTGTATGTAATAGCCATCCCTAAGACCCCCGAACTTCTCCTGACCCGCAGTGTCCCAGACGTTGAACCGAATGGGGCCGCGATTGGTGTGGAAGACCAACGGATGGACTTCTACGCCAAGTGTGGCTGAAATACAAGACATCGGATGCAATGACAAGACGTGAAGACATGACAAGACATACCGACGTATTTCTTCTCGAACTCTCCGGTCAAATGTCTCTTAACGAAAGTCGTTTTACCAGTTCCTCCATCGCCGACGAGTACGCACTGCAAGACATGGCATGAGTTCAATATGACAAAGAAGTGGACATACTTTGAAAGTAGGCATTTGGTCGCCTTCTGTCGCGCCTGGCGTTTGCATTGTCTCGAGATTTCTATAAGAGATATAAACCATTGAATCAAACGTTTAGATAACGATTGGTCTGACTGTCAGTCGACGACAATTGTCACCACATTTGCCATCGACTGACGAGTGATTGAAGCGATTCAAAGACAATAAAAACGATTCAAACCTTGAATTGCAATAAATTGAATGAATGAATGAAATGCCGGTTATATTGAGTTATATTGCGTTCAATGCTTTCAATGCTTTTGTTGAATCAAAACTCAAATGCATTAATGGCGGCAATCATATAGTCGTTCACATATGCTGTGACGCTCTCCAACACATTCACAAACAACATATCACATTGCATGGAAAGGCTGTTTTTTGCCATTGACTACCTGTTCCTTCATTACAGCTAGTCTATCATAGGCTAGTCTACAATTGATCCAATAGATCCCGGGTATAAATAAAGTTAGGGTGAAATTGAATACTCAAAGGCTTTATAGGAATAATGTTTGCAATGGTTTTGAAAACAAATAAAACATTTATTTATAATAAATATTAAATATTTATAATATTAAACAATTATTTCATAATTCAATTAATTAAAAATTTGGACAAATTGTCGAATCGTTATAATCAGATCCGATCGGAGGTTCAGATAATTTAATGAGATATCTATTATACTGCCCTTCCTTTGAGTATTTTGCTTCCGGTCCTCTCATTGACTTATCCTATAATAAAGTCATTTATTCTTTAGAAAAGTTTATGAAGAAATCAATTATTCAATGCATTTGTCATCGATTTATGACATTTGACATAACATTTGAGAATACAATTAAGTCTTACTTTAATGAACGAAACGACAGAATTGATGTCAACCCAATTCATTGATAAACGACAGCCCCAACCGATGAGCGCGAGAGGTCTGTCCTCATCGATCAGATTGTATGGAGTGATGACATGTTTGCGAATACAGTTGACAACTATTGCCCGAAGACGAGAGACCATCACTTTGTTGGCACAGGGATGGTATAGCATCACAATCGCTCCGTGCTATTGGGCACAGGTATACAATACTGTAGTTCTAATCATTATATGCTTATAACTGATAGTAAAATTTGAAAAAAAGTTTTACAATTATTTTGATTAACTTTTAAATATTTAGATTTGTTTTACAAATGTCTTATACATAAAGAGATATAAAATTATATCGAAATCAGTGTTGACTTCAAAGACAACTATTCTGTTATTCTTTAAGAATCCAACAAAAATGTTAATATTTTTGCCTAATTATTGAACCGAACCTCAATATTATGCAGCCATCTTTGAGCAGGGACAAACTTGTATTCGCCGAACATTGGCCAAAGAGGTCTATGATCGCCGAAAGTGGGCAGAGATGTGTTGTATGCGATTGGATCAGTCATGCAATGGTGTTGTGGCTATAGATATATGAATGTCTTAATCAAAATATTACTTAATATCAACTTTTCTTACATAATAGCCGTCGGGAATGGGATCGCAATGTTCTATACTTTCCATTTCGGGTTTTATAGGCAATGGATGTTGTGGTGTAAAACAGGTGTAATTTATTGGTGATTCGTTCCAATCTATATCCAGATCATTCTATGAAGAGTTCATTGTTAAACAATAGTAAACCCAATGAATAGAAAAGTTTAAATTTTATCAAATTTTGTCATAAAATAAGTTTTCCTTAAAAATGAAATGAAATTTAATGATAATTCATGTCATGTATTGAGTGTTCATTTGATCCAAACATTTTTGACATAACTATTATGAGGGAAAGGCTTAAATGACAACTAATTCTCTCATCGGATGCTCTAATATCTGATGAAAGCATTCAATTACACAGTTGTATAGCTGTGAAGCACAGTTGGAAAGTGGTAAAACAATGACAAACCTACCTTTCCATCATCACATCCATAAAACACCTTTCCCATTTTGATGCCATGTTTTTCATCAATCATTGATTCGTTTTCATTGAGTTTTGTTAAGTATTTCTCACAAGAAATTTCAAATTCATTAAACAATAACAAAATAAATACAAAATCAAAGGCAATGAAAAACTTCATTATTGTATAAAATGAACCACAAATGAAATGACATTCGTTTGTTGTGTCTGAAGATCTTTAGTCATAAATGACCACAATATCAATGATTAGACATTCGTTGTTTGACTGCAATACTGAATGAATTGCAATCAACGCAAATCTCAATATGAAGTGAGCTTTAAGTCAAGGCAAACAACTTTGAGATTATTCTCATTTAAATGCCTTTTCATTTTATGTCATATAATTGGCTATAAATTGTTTCATTTTTTTGTACAAATAATTTTTTAATGGGTATAACTTTGCACATCATTAAGACTGTGAATCAAATGAATCACTACTTCATACCTGAGCTCTACGTCTAGACTCGAGACCAACACTTCACCACTTTCTATACGCATGGCTTCTCAGTGACAATATCTTAGCAATGAATGAAAGATTTGATGAAATGAATGCATTTTGATGTGAATGTGAATGGGGTTCAAATTCGACCCAAATTCATGAATGATATACTCTATTGAGAACAACATGAGACACGACCGACAACTACAGGATCTAATTAGTTAACTGTGCTTTCAGTGAAAGTGAAACCAATACATTAAAAGCTATTTTATTCGTAAGTTTGCAATGAATTTCAATAATAATATTTTGACTCAAATATTAATAACAAAAAAGTTTGTGAAATATTTTTGATTATAAAATATGAAAACTTTTAGTGAATAATTCGATGTTTACTTTCAATAGAGATAAAGACCCTGAATATCATCTATTTGATGACCGAATTGATTACCTTTCCCTTAAGGTGGTTGATATCAACAGATCTTCACAAAACGTGTTCATATTAAAGGTCGTTGACTGTAGTAATTCATATCAATACAAGATATTCACAAAATATTTTATTCGTCTTTAATTAAAGCTTTTTTAAGAAATCAATTGAAAGATAATTTGCAAACATTTGAATAGATTGTCAAAAAATGACTTTTGTTAACAATTTTGTCAAACATTTCATATAATTCTGTATTAATTCGTTTAGAGATTCTGTTATTCAATGCATTTATCACTAAAAGTGGAGTCAATTTAAAGACGAGAACACAAATCGATGTCTTAGTTATTCCCGTCAAATGACTTCTTAAGGATAACAACAAATTAGAGTTTGTGTGAAATAACGAAAACATGAGTAAAACTGTTATAAAAGCTATGATTAAAACATATAAAAATAAAATGACTTAAATTGGAGAGTAGTTTCCAATTGGTTTATGGAAGACATTTCCGGTTTTGATTCTTCGGATCAATTCTTTGGTGAGAAGAGCTCTTTCTTTATTAGCATTTTTGATAATCCCGTGATTTTCGACCGCTCGACGAGAAAGATATGGAACCACTTCTTCTACCGGCCCATAAGGAACATACTTATAAACTGAATAACCGGTTTGACCTGAATATGGGATCAGTTAAAGACTATTTAAATACTTCCAAATCGATGTCCATTACCTAAAGAGAAGCTGATTTGATCACACATTCCGTAGAGTTGACCAAAACATATCACTTTATGGTGTCGTCCGATTCCCAAGGCTTTCATTCTTCAGATACAATAGTGATTAAGATATGAAAGACAGAGAAAATGCATATACTTTTCAACAGTGAATCTAACGGTCTGTTGATTGTGAGTCGCGACCATAATTGCTATCTTTTTGTTTTCAATTCCCGTTTCAATGATTTTTTTCATAAAAAACTCCAGATTTTTGTGATACATATCAGTAGTCAAATCGTAGGTATCGTTGATCGGGTCCGCATAGCCCACCTGACGAGCTCTTTGTCTCTCCTGTTCCATATAAGCCCCTCTGACCAGTTTGGCGCCAAAGAAAAAGTTTTGCCTTTGAGCCAATTCGAGGTCAACCACACAATTCTCATTGGCGTTCTTCGGAGGAAAGGGTGTTATAATGAAATAATGATTTGAATTATTGTGAACAACCTTTAGATAGCACTGGTATGTATTGAAAATGATTGCCTTTTCTTTGTTATATTTTCTCATTAATTCCATTGTTATTCTGTTGATCGCCGGCTGAAAGTATGTCTGCTCGGCATCAATAAGTACTCTCACATCCCTATCCCTGGCTCTGGAGGCAATCTTATGCAACCTATCCATCATATTTCGAAACATCTCCTCTTCCTCTGGAGTAAGAGCTCTGATGATTGGTTCCATTCGTCCTGTAGTCAAATTGGGAACTTGGAACAGATCATTGATCAGGTGCTGCATATCTATGAGACCATTCCAAGAGAAGATATTCATAAGTCCTCTTTGATCGTAATCCATTTGTTTGAGCCAGTTCTTCAGGTCTTCGTTATTAGTCTTAATATTGAATCTTTGATCCAAATGGTTTTGAAACTGTTGGGGCGATACCGACCGTTCCCCGGACACCATCTTCGGAACACCAGTTATTTGTGTGAAGTATTGACGCGTCCGAGCAATCACTTCCGACAACTGTGACAATAGGACTGTAGAGAAGACACAGAACTCAAACATTAACCTAAAATGCCGATCAGTAATGCGATGAGACATACCTGGGCGGCCCAGAGCTGTCAATTTAATGGCTGCAAACCCTTTAAACAGTTTGAAGTCAAAAAATAGAAGATTGTAATTGCAATGTCGAACCTGTGGCACCGGTAGCTCCGGCAACAGCATCAATACATTTCAAGAATGTGCTCAAATTCTTCTCACAATTGGCTTCATTCAAGTAAAAGTAGGTCCGGGCGACGGGTCGGTACTTACGGCGATCTGCGAACGCTTTTTGAGGCGAATACTGTTTGAGAGATTCTGTAAAGAATTGAAGGAATAATGAATTTGAGATCAGATATGAATTGTGAACAAACCCATTGTCTTGTTCTCTAAGTGGTGTTTGGCATCCGTTTCACAATAGCTATGAAATGAATGTATTATTGAATATATGTTAACATTGTTTAACATAATAAACATATTCTTAAAACTAATGACAATTTGTCATCAATTTATGGCTCACAAAATGTGGTCTTTTTATAGATTGGATTAAGTGTTAAAATATAGATAATATTTACGCCATTTCGATATCAATGGCTTCCTGTTCACTGATGTCTTCTTCAGCGCTGTAATCGAGTATAGACTTGACTCCAAAAGATCTCAAGTGATCTAAAACCGGACGAATGGATACCTCGTCCTCACCGGCGACGAACTGTCCATAAAAAGTTGACTTCAAAACCCATTTAAACAACTTTTGTCCCAAAACTCTTCGTCCAAATTTGATGAGCTTTTGATGAAAATGTTATTTAAAATCCTTTGCTATAATACCAGTGCTTTATTCCTAGCACTGGACTCTTGTCCTCAAGTTCTACACTTATAAAGAATATATCAAACCTTTGAATGATTATTAACAATGACATCATAGGAGCACAACTTGAGGACTATCAGTGCTCTCAGCAGTTGTGGTGTTGTCTTACTTTTGAACGATTCATATGTATTGTCGAAATTCAGATCTAATTCTTGTTTTGGATGTGTTTCGAGGCGTGAGTTATGGCCTGAACTCCAACTGTTTGTCGTATTGTTTGCATTATATCTCTTGTTATCATTGAATACATTGTTATTGAGATTATAAGAGACATTAGTTTTGATGAATCGGTTGAAACAAATCCTCTTTTTAACCATTAATGAACAGATGTTTTGGGCCATCACTGGAACCGATGGTTGTCATCAAAGTAGATAATTGTACAGTAATTATAGACTTTTCATGACTTGAAGACAATAATGACTAGTGAGTGAAATAGTGATCTAATGTTTATTAAAGCCAACTGTCCTAATGTACACCAATTCAGTTGAGAACCATTGCATTCATACAACCCATTCACTTATAGAGAATAATACTGTTCTCTATTATCATACTCTCTCTCATAGCATAAGCACTGTTAGATTCTGTGCCAAAAACACTATAACTGTTTTCACTGCAAACTGTGCTGTGAGTGCTATGAGAGAGCTGTGTGTGTGCTATGAGTGCTGTCACACAAACACTACTCTATACTTGACTTACTTTCGGACATAAATCGATATTTGGTTTTGCTTTCAATCGACAATTGTGTCAATGATTGAGATCATTGTTAGTCAATACATACAAATCAAAGTCATATAAAAGGCATTCAATAATTATTTTATTTATTATTTCAAACTTTAATCAAATTCTGAATAAAATAATATTTTATAAAAAAAACTTAAAATAAAAACAAAAATAAAGAGAAAGTAATCAATGGTTGAAATGATTGGTCGAAACATGATTACAATCAGAGCCCAACCCATCGCCCCCTTTGAAGTCCACTCCGTTTGAGCGGTTGTGTGAGCTCTCATGAGAAGGAAAGTTCTTAATCGAGAGTTCGGGTGCGATATCAATGCTATGGATGGGAACGAGCCATGAATACAGTAGTAATAGGAAGTGCTCGACAACTGCTAACATAATGAAAAGAGCACCGGAAACAGTGCCGCACTGCCAGAACTTGTGCAGTCGGTGCCCCAAATGGTCGACCGGGTCTTTGAGCACAGAGTCGTATACTTTTTGGGTTCGTTTTGCGATGTCTTCCCATTGATAATAATCTTTAACTCTTTGGTGCGCTTCGAACGGAGAGATCACATTACCGGCCGCTCTGTCAGCCAAAGCTCTTTCCAGTCCTTCTACCAGACCTTTGACGGACGGGTCGGTTAACCAAATGAGTTGACTCGGAAGCACTTCAGGAATTCCTCCGACTTTAGTGCTGACCACTTGTAGACCACAAGCGGCGGCTTCGACTATAGCCATACAAAAGGCTTCAGTGAGGGAGGCGTTGAGGAATAGGTCGCCCTGGACTAAGACATCCCTCACGTCATCGTGTTTGATGGCACCCAATAGAGTGACCCTATCCTGCAATTGATGTCTTTCAACAACTTCTTCGATGACAATCCGTTTCGGGCCGTCGCCACCAATAAGAAAACGGATGTGACTGTATTTGTGACATATTATTGGTATGACTCCCGCCAACAGATCCACACCTTTCCTATAGACGAGTCGACTGACCACTACTATAGTGACTGTCATTCAAAACAATTAATTAAAGGATTAAATCATTTGATTCCAAACCCACTCGAATTGGACTGTCTTTTATCAATGGATGGCATGAATATGTCTGTGTCCACAGCGTTCGGTATCACAGATATGCGGTTGGGTTCGACTCCCGCTCTGAGGGCTGTGTTCTCTTTGCTGTCAATGGATCAAAGGTTATGACAAATGAGAGGTCAGTTGGTTTGGGACATACCCTGTGTGTGAGACACAGATAACCCGATTACAAATGGATAAAAACAATTGTAATAATTTATTAGTGATTATAGCACTCGAATCAGCGAATCCGAAGAGCGAGTGGTCAGTGAAGACAGTCTTCAAGTGAAGAGTCTTCGCGTGAAACATGACTTCATGAGCCAATGCACTGAAGGCCGAGTGGCCGTGGACTATGTCCACCCTTTCCCTTATTAGTATATATCTGACCAAAGGAAAGGTAGTGAAGACAGTGGGAAGAGTGCACTGGTTGTAGACAACCCACACCGGGAGGTAATACACCTTAAGACCATTCGTCATATATCGGACACCAGACCTGTCGTCGTAGGCGTGACTAATGATAATGACTTTGTGTCCCAATTGTATCAAACATTGAGACAACTGATAGATATGACTCTCAACGCCTCCGGTGTTCGGGTAGAAGAAGTCAGAGGCCATACTATACCGAAGAGGACATCATTAGTGATATTGGATCTAATAATGGCTCAAAACATCAATTATTACCAAATTCTTTGCATTTTTGCCAACAATTGGTTTTATGTTTTGAGTGGAAGTGCTTATGAGGTGAAGAAGAGTTGGATCAATAGGTTGACCATCACATCGACCATCACATCGACCATCACTTCGTGTCCAAACCAAGAGTTCATTAATATATCACAAACTCATTAATACTGTATTAAAGTTGTTGTCAAACCTGTGGTCACACACAAAGACTGTGACACTCATGTCGGCGCTTAATATGAAATGCCCTCAAATAAGCTGTTCCTCCCTTTCCTTCTAATGACACCATCGATAGAGTGGTCAAACAATGACTTAATTGTTTGAATATATTTTTATTGAACTATTTATTGCATTTAAGGCTAATAACAGAAACCAATGGTTTGTTAAGACTAGAGATATTAAGAGTTAATAAAAGTTTTGAATTTATTTCTAAACTAATGGTTGTGTTGACTGAAGTCAGACCTAATCATCAGAAGTGGATATCTTTGTATTGAGTGAATACCGAAACCTTATCCTTGAGTTGTTGGCAGAACTGAAGGCCAACAGTGAAGAGGACCAGCGCTTCGCTAAGCCATGGAACAGATGTCTCGGCCTATGATTGGGCACAAAATTGCATTAATAGATGACAAACACCGGAAACGACTGTCCATTACTTGGTATATATCGAACTTGAGTTGTCCAGAGGAATGGTCTTTAAGCATATGATATATAGCACAGACAAGTTTGTGGGACTGGATGTAGAAGCTGACGGCCAGGTCGTTGGGCAGTGGCGGCTGTAGTGACCGCTGGGGACAGACATGACATGACATTCAATGCAAGTGATGGCAAATTGGCATCAATTCATACCATGTTTCGGCTGTTCTGCAACTCTTCAATTGTGCGCTTCTTCGGAACAATGAGACAGTTTCGACCTCTTTGTAGACAACTCATTACGTTATTTATCATCTGATGGATCAAATGGACAGACATTATGTGACAAGAGTTTCACAAAAGCTAACGAATGGTCTAAACCTCAATGACTTCTTGAGCCGAACGGAAGTCGAATTTGTTTTGATTTTCATCGAATCTGAGCGGCGGTGAAGACATCAGATACAGGGCTGACATCAGATGGTTAGAGGCGTCTTGAATCTGATGAGTGGAATGCATTTGGACAGGGATTAAGGGATGAGACAATGAGGCCATACCTGATGTAGTTTCCATTGACAGTCGTTCTGAACAATAGTTCTTTGATTAGGAATCGAGTGTTTATGCAGACGAAGGTTAATGTCCTGAAAGATAGACACTGATAGTGAGCACAGGTATGTCTGGACAGCACTCACGGCATAGCATATATTGTCTGCCGAAAGAGTGGCGCAAATCTTGATTTGGTCCAAATGTGTGGCCGAAGACAACTGAAACTTCTCTGTTTTGACCAACGATTCCAACCCTGGAATATGAACGGGAAATCTTCGACAACATTCCTGAAGAATGGATTCAAAGACTATGAATGTATTGTTATCGCAATGTCTGACCAATTGATACCAAAATAATTGATTGCAATTGAGTTAATATTGTGTTTACTTCTTGGCTAAGAAGCCATTCAAACTCCAGGTGCTGTCAGGGGGACAAACAGTGCCAACAATTAGATCAATATATAGTTATCAACCATTTGTCTGATGCCAACCAAAGCAGTCAACTCTTCTTCGATGTCCACAACAATAGCCATCGATTATCTCAACAATTGATTAATCATTTCAATACAAAGTGTCAAAAGTGTCAAAAGGGGGCGAAAACAGTCATCAATGATTCAATGGATCCGCCCCTCTATGGGCTATTCACATACACTATGACATAAATATATTTTGAACCCTTTTATTGATTAAAATTGATATTTGAGAACAGGTTTGACAACAGATTGACCACCGATTGACCACTTGATCAGTGATGACATGAATGACAACACTTTTAATGCATTAATTATAATATCTTTGAATGAATTCAAAGAATAATCCATTAATTAATCTTCACATCCAATGAAATACATTCCGCTCCGGAATTCTTGTGGCGAGACTTCGTTCGAGATCTCTAGTTCTTTGGATGCGATGACCAATCGATTGCCCGAATAGTAGTCATCGATGTTCTTAAAGCCTCCTCTGGTTTGAGATAACCTTCAAAGCAATAATCATTGAATGGATTGTTTTGTCCATACATTCAATACCTCTTGCCTTCAGATGAGTACAAATCGATGCAATTGTTGTCTGTGTTTAGAGTCAGAAACCCATCGGAAGTGAACTGTTTGTGCTTTTTGTTGGGTTTGTGGACACCATATATCACCTGAAATACCCGATCAAACGCTCCGGTGATCCCAATCACACCACTCGACGTCTGTCTGTCGTCTCTTCCGCTATAACTGGTCTTTGACTGCGATTTGCGTTTCATTGTCTTCAGGGGTTTGTCGTTGTCTTCAGCCATACTTAAGGGGTATTCGACACTCGAGTCACTGATGTTTGAAGTGTTTATTGGCTTTACATTCGTGTCATCATTGATGCTATGGATCAAATGCAACACCTGTTCCACCGATCGAAGGGTCGGAGTGTTGGATATGACATGCTTTGGATCTGATTGGAAGCGATTCAAACAAATTGAATGTCATTTGAAGTGATAATCAATTAATTAATTGTCGAACCATTTGTCGAAAGTTGTGAAGTATTGGCGCGTCTGTACATCACTGTCACTGTTGTCATGACTACAGACAACACACGACAAGAGTTTTGATTTCAATGAGTTTTTCAAAACTCTTCATTGAGATCCCTATTGTCATTGACCATGCATTCAACCTTGCACCTTTTGATCCATTTCCTTCAAGTCCAATGACAAGGAATGTTATTCAACAATTATTTCTCAAAAGTCAAACAAATGCCAATTAATTGATATTAAATTTTATCGCAAAATCTTTTTCAATACAAACATAAAAAAAACTTTTATTTCAATTAAAACAAATCTCAAGAAAAACAAAATCTAATAAAATATTAGTTATTGTAATATAAATATAAAGTTTTGTAAAATAATTATCACAACAATTAAAATCAATTTCAATGAAAGTCTCAATAAATTAATTAATAAATAAATCACAAAATTTCAAAAACAATAAAATGATTAGAAATAAATAAAAATATATTTTAAGTAAAGAATTAAACAATAAATTTAATAATAGTAGAAATGCTAACTATAATAACTGTGCGAAACGACTGTCCAAAACGACTGTCCAAATTGTAATTAACTTTTGTTTTGTTTCAAAAGTCTGTCTTTAAGTCCACCGGAAGTTATCTTCTTTTTAGTTGTCTGTTGTTCTTTGAGTTTGTTTTCAGTCATTTCTTTGATCTTTTGCTTTGATTTCTCGACACTAAATATAATTGAAATAATTTAATAATAGTTAACAAAAAACAATATTTTTCATACTTTTGTTTAATCGTTCGTTGAATCACTCTTTTGAAGATGTCTTTGAAGTCACGACAAAATGGGATCCAATGGACGAAGAATTCTTTGGGCCAATCGGACTCATTGGACGATTTTGGTCTATAACTGAAGAATTGCATTGTTTCGGGAAATCTATTGCAAATCAAACCATAATTACTACAAATAATGCAAACAAAATGTCTACTTATGTCTGCATTCCTCCACATTCTCCTCTTGTTCTTTCATCTGATTCTTCGCTTTCTCAATGAATATCTTCATTCTTGTCTCAAATGGTTGGATGTGTTGTTCACTTTGAGCGCATTTCAACACTTTTTCGACTTTTCTTTCTATAGAATTGATGTCATTTTCCAATGTCTTCAAGTCATTAGTGATGTCTTCGAAGACAATAGTCGACGCCCTCTCCAAGTCTGACGGCTCGGGTAAAGGGTTTCTGAACTCTTCGATGGACACGATTTCGGGAGAGAATGTCATAATATAAGTTCTGACCACATATTCGAGAAGACTTAAGGAATTATTCCTTCCCTTAACGTCCCTCAGTTTGGGTAGTATTTCGAGGCCAAACCCATCCGCTTGTCCTCTGTCTCTGTTCCCGCCATTCATATAATTACCTAATGTTAAGATAATGCCGAAGAGGTCTTTGATAGCGGAAGAGGTGGTCAATGATTGGCATAAAATTTTAAAATTATTCAAACGAATTTCAATACTCGACAACTGATCCAAGAATTTAATCTCAAAGATAATACATTCGACTCTTTCGGTGAAGGAATGGATTTGTGACAAATCGTATAAAAATTGTTCGGATTTTGCTAAAGGAATGTCTGATTTTGTGGTCACATGTTTGCAAATGAGTTCTAATTCTTCTTTAGTGGACATGACTTCGAAGATCTGTTGCAAAGTGTCTGAATCTATGACCGAATTATCAAAACTATAGACAGCGTTCTCAATGTCACTGATCTCAAGATGTTGTGAAGTGACCAGAATTCCGACATTAGTTGATCTCTTCGGATCTATTATATGCGCCACTACTTTGGCCTTTGGTTTAGGTTTTGATTCCTCTTTGGTCTTAACCTTCTTCTCAATCACTTGTCTTGAGAATAGATCCACAAATTCATCGGAAATGAGTTCAATGTTGTCGTCGATATTACTCCACAAACACTTCTGTTTCTGACTGTCATCGGAGTCATTGCCGTCCACTTCGTCCGGACTCGTGACAGGGATTTGGATTCTGTTCCAAAACAATGGTTTCATTGGAGCCAAAGGATTGACAGCACTTTTACGGGCCTTCGCATAAACGGCATTCCAACCACCTATTGGTGGCGCTGGCATTGGTGGCGGACCACCCATTGGAGGGGGCGGTGGGGGAACAGATGAGCTCCCGGGTAGGGGTGGAGGTAGAGGAGGACTAAGGCCTGGCATAGGAGGAGGAGGAGGTGGTGGTGGAGGACCTCCTGTCATAGGAGGAGGAGGTGGTGGTGGTGGAGGACCTCCGGTCATAGGAGGAGGAGGTGGTGGTGGTGGAGGACCTCCTGTCATAGGAGGAGGAGGTGGTGGTGGTGGACATCCAGTACCAGGCATTGGGGGCGGAGGGGGTATTACTGTCTGACAAGAAGTAGGTGGTGGAGAGAGTGGTGATTGTGTAGGAAGTGGTGGTAGAGGTGCTGATGATTGATCAATGGTAAGTATAGGTTGTGTATGTTCTGGTGGCAATGGAGGTGGGGGTGGAGGAGGTGGGGGCGGATCAGACATTCTTTTGTGAGGTTTAGGCGAAGCCGTCATTGAGTAAAAGCATCGGTAGATCTGATAGACAACGAAAGGGACGGCAATGTAGGAGAAAAGGGTGTCGAGTATTAAACCAACTAAAGGGGTAATTGAGTTATTATCACAAATTTAAGGGAAATTTTGACAAACATTTGAAATGAAAATCAAAACAAAAACTGAAAATAAAAATAAAAAACAAAACAAAATTGAATTGAATTTTGAATAAAGAAATAAATGTTAAAAACAATTAAGACTTACTTTTGGATCAATTATGCAATCAATGGTTTGTTCAATATTAAGACATTTGACACAATCTTATCATTTGTTTATTCAAACCATAATTAGATCCAATCAAAGAGTATTGCAGACAATATGCAGTCAAAAGTGACATCGATATGCAGTTCAAAGACAACGTTACCTTAAATGGTAGCAATATTGACCAATATTGACCAATATTGACCAATATTGACCAAGATTGACCAAGATCAATTGAATTCAAATGGACATTCATTGTTGAAATGTTTTTATTGACATTAGAGATAAAAAGGGATAAAAATGATAGAAAATGTTTAAAATGTTTGTCAAATGAATCATAAAATAACAAAAACTAAAAGCTATTCATTGATAGCAATAAAAAGTTGACATAAAATATGATTTGAAATATTGTGCAAAAAATTATATATAATTTGTATTGAAATTAGTTATCATTTAATCAATTATTTAGTCATTTGTCGATCAAATCAAACATCAAATAAATTAAGTCTTATTTAAGAATAAATCAATTCTTTTGTGAAGAAATAGAGAAAATGTGTACAAATGTTAAGAAGATTTGAACACTTGTATGATTCGGTCGACCCTTTCTTTGCCCTTTTGGGTCATTATGTCCTTTAGAGAGAAATATATCGAAATTAATACCAAAACAGGAATTCATTCACTTATATGACTGACCGCTAAGTAAGCAAAATCTCGGAGCTTTTGAAGGACTTCCACCAATGGGTCGAACGAAACGTTGGGCAGATTATTGCGAACCAAATTCGTGTAGCGATAGTTGTCTTGAATACAACAGCCCAACAGTAGGGCAATGCACGCGGCGATTATGCTGTGCTCCATATGATTGCCCGATTGGGACAACACTATCAAAGGAAACACACATCAGATGGTTATGTCATATACTGTCACCGACTCATCATCACTGACTGGTATGGAGGAGGGAATCCCTCATGGCTTCAGTCATCTGGACCTTCTCGTGTGACTCCAAGAGTTCATCCGTTTGTTGTTCTGTTTTCTGGGCCTCTTCTATGCGTTTGAACAACAATTCAATCAATTGATTGATTTTTGAGTTATTCATTACGACTAAATCACGTATTTTTGGACAAAACTCGACTAAATTGATGCAAAGGCACAGAAGGATAACCATAAGATCGAACCGTTGGTCAGACATTATAAATGACGGCAACTCTACAATTGATTCCAATAATAGATCAATGATTCCGTCGTTCGAACCGATCTCTGAACAGCCGTCGGCTAAACGTATGGCAAATATTGTTAAAATACAGTCAAATAGTAATGAAAAAGTGATCAATAAATACCACTTTCAGACGTAAGATGAGTTAAAACTCGTAATATCGAGAAAAATGCCGATAAAAACACTTTTGAATCATTGGATAAAAGTATTCTATATTTACACGAATGTAATAATTGAATACAAGTTGTGATGAAGTCTTTGTACTGAAGAATATAGACTTGATTTTCAAGATTATTGAACGTCACCTAAAGTTTGAAATCAATTCACAAATAGATCAATACTGAGTGGAAAGGCATAAACTGTATGAGCGGACATACGTTCTCGAGGACATGCATACACCTATCGATCTTAATCATTAAGCCCTCATTGTCTTCGAATTGAGAACATCGAAGAACTGTATCCAAAATAAAGTCAATGCCTTTAATTCGTCTCAACTCCTCTTTAAACCAATCCCCGGCCCGTTTGGATGTCAGTCCCAACAGTGTTTCCATTGCGAGGTTACCGGCCTTTGAGTCGAGAAAACAATTTAATTGTCCATTATTTGACTGTCCATTACTTACAGTGATTTCATTGAGTTTGAGATACTTCGCCAAACCCTTATTCTTCATCAGTTCGCACAAATCCTTTACTTTATTCCTATGTCTAATGTCGACGCCATTGCACTCATCACTTCTGGTCTCCAAGAGTTGAAGCATAAGTGACAGAGCGTTTGGGTCGATGTCCATCGTTAGCCTGTCCTGACTGTAGACAAACATCAGACATGCGGTGCAAAGGGCGAGGTTAGGGTCTGTCGGCGCGTCCATTAAGGCACTGATGATTCGGGGCATATCGTCGTGTGCTCTCAAATGCATTCTAAATTCGGGTCTCATTGCCTGTTGGGTCAGACCTAATATACTGTGCGATCGAATGACATAACATTTAATGTCTTAAACGGAACCATAACTACAATACCTGAGACAACGCATAGCACTGGTATTGGAGATATCGATTCCACTCAAATGGTATTTAATATCGTCGTCGAAGACCTCGGTTTCACCCAAATCGTGGCACTGATGGGCTCTTTTGACTCTATGGAGGACCACATAGTCTTCAGAATCGCTTTCATCAAAATCTAATTTATTTTTATTATTGTTTGCGTTTGTATTCACTGTCTGTTCATTGGATTTCGTATTCATTTCTTCATTAAATTCTGTCATATCTGAAGTCCAAAAGTTCTTTGCACTAAAGACCGCTCTATTCTTCTTATTGACCGCCGAAAAGATGGCCTTTCGTTTGGGTTTAGGTATGACTTCAGATGTAATGACTGACGAAGTGGTGGTCGAAGTGGTGGTTGAAGTGACGGTTGATGTCTGTAAAACAGTTGGTGCGGAACTGGAGTCCAATTCTTGTGAACTATCTATTGATGGAATCTCAGACACTGGAGACTCAGGAGTAGTCGATATTGGATCTGAAGGACAGTTTGTTTCACTGTTATTATCCAATACTTCCACCGATTCAATGGTTTCTGTCGTTAAAGAAGTCATTTCTTGTGGTTTATCCACCGATTCAATGGTTTCTGTCGTCAAAGAAGTCATTTCTTGTGATTTATCCACCGATTCAATGGTTTCTGTCGTCAAAGAAGTCATTTCTTGTGGTTTATGTGTAGATCGGGTTCTCATCGAATGTTTTGAAGAATTTGAATATTTTGCAGAACTTTTGGTCGAATTGTTCATAGATTTGACTAATTTTGTCGGCGAAGCAGTCGTTGACTTCTTTGATGAGATTGTGGCCAACGAAGTGGTCGTCGAATTCAACGAAGAGGTTATGTTCAACGAAGTGGTCGTTGGCGTCAAATAAGTGACCGATGATTGAGAAGTAGTGGTCGGCAATGGTTTGGCTGTCGTCTGGTTAATGGTCTCAATAGAGGACACAGTCTTCGGTCGCCAAACGTATTGGACATCAAAAATGGATGTCTTCTTCGATGAGACAATCTTTTTGCTGTTGTCAGCGCTCCAGAAGTTCTTCATATTAAATACGGCTCTGTTTTGCTTATTACCAGAAGAGAAGATCTTCTTCTTTGGTCTCGCCATCTGTGTTGTGGTCGAAGTGATCGATGAAGTCGTCGAACAGTTGATCCCTGTCTTCGGCACCGACAGAGGCATCCGGTCATCCAATCTGTGGTCCATTGTATTCAATATAGTTATCGATAACTTATTTATGAAAATATCTTTTATTTATTTATTTATATTTGAAATCATTTTATTATTAATAAATATTATTAATTAAATTGAATTCAAAAACAATCAAAAAATGTTATTTTCAAAAATGTTTCGTATATTATGTGTCGTAAACAACGTTACGATTTTATACATACATTTAAGCGCACTTTTGTCTCACAAATCGATTCTATTCATCGATAACACACATAAAGTCGTCACAGACTTTGTGTGCGAAACTTATACCTCAATATGGCTGACGTCTAAACCGTTTGAGCCAAAGCTCCGCCTTTTGTGTATTGTTTGTCCTCTTCATAAATAATGTGACGATTATTATGTTTTATCGTTTGACCTAAGCTTTGATTAGCGCCTATTTAATGGATGTATAGAAGTTGGACACAAGACTGGGCACGGGATTTGACCTGGGAGTTGACCGACAGTGTTGAGGGTCACTTTATAGCAAACATAAAGTGTTGTAATCAGAGTACAGTTCCCTATACTCCATATTCTCAAGGCATTGAGTGATGTCTTTCCCTTATTGGAGAACTGAAGAGAAGTTTGAAAAATGAATAATAAATTTGAATTAATTGAGAATTAATTGTAATATACATTAATAGTAAACAATATTTACAATTCATTTCACAACAAAATACATAAAAAGTTTAAATCATTACTAAATTGATTAAAATTTTTAATTATTTTTGTTTCAAAATCACATTTTTGTTGCAAACATTTGATTGCAAATAACTATTCGAAAAATTCTCAATAAATTCATTAAACAATGAATTGGTTCTGAATTTCTTAAAATATTCTGTCAATGAATGATATCTTGGATATGATATGTGGACACAAATCAAGAGATGTCACTAAAGAGTCGACAAAACAATTCAACAAACAATTAATTTTCAGTAAATGTTATGAAAATTTTTCATTAGTTTTAATGCAATAATTATATGAAATTCTTGTTATTATTGAACGCATTGCACTATTTCAATGTTAGGCGTGTTTTGTATTTCAATAATTAAACATTTATTTCAAATATTTAATCATTTATTACATAATATATTATTTTAATTTTTATTTATGACATTTCACTCGAGATATATATTTAGAGTTCATTTTTCAAACAAATAAAACAAAGACTTTTGTAATGCATTATAAAAAATATAATTTATTTTTATATTCATTTAAGTCTTAATAACTTTTTCGAAGAAATGTATTATTTATTGATTTATGTTTTATGTAAGAATTATATGAAAGCGAATAAATTGCATGTTTTTCATCATTATTAATATGTAATGAAAAGTCAATTTTGTTTAAATTGATAATAACTTTAGAAAATTCTCTTTCATGTTCACACTCATCAAAGCAGGGTCTGTCTGTCTGTCTGTCTTTCCCATACAAGTGCTGTATATTCTATAATATTCTGTATTTGAATTTTTGGCATAACTTGTGAATAGCAGTCAATAGTAAGGCAACACCTCTTCAAAGCGGACATCAATTCATCACTTTTGGTTCACTCTTATCTCTGACCCATAATAGTATAGCTGTTCCTTTGCAAATGATCGGGTGCTCTGTCAGTGGTATACTCTATTGAGTGTCAATCATTAGGAACCGATGGTTTGATACCATGTCTTTGTGTCAACCAAATGCATGACAAACACAACACATTTGCCTCAAATGTCAATCATATGAGCACTGGGAGGTTGACCTCAAACCCAATGAGTACAAGAGTTGTGATGATGAATGACATCCAAGTGTTTGACAAAACCTGATTCGAGTCATACTATTATATTATATCATATTTTCATACAATAATCAAAGAATTCAAATAATGATATGAATCCAAACTAAACACATATAGCGACTCAACCATAACTCCAGTGCCCACTCACTTGTGAGTGTATGATAGCAAATAATTTATTGGTTTGAGCGCCGGGACATTTATTGTTGCAATCATACCATACATATGACTAATAACAATGTGGACATCCTTTTCATCCATACATTATCTTCAATTGGACTTCCATTTGCACAAACACTTTATTATTGATGGCATGGATAGCACAGGGCTATAGTTAGTCATTGTTTAGTCATTTTTAGGCCAGGAATGGTAGGAATGGCTAATGACTTATTTGTACCGATCACCAGAACTGTCTCATTTTATACTACCAGTGCTCCAGTCATCTCATAGTCTGGTTTAAATGGTCACTTCGTGGCTATTGTGCCCCTGACGGTGCTATTGGATCTGTCGGTGCTATTGAACAATGGGTGACAATGTGTGCCAATAGTCTAATACTTATGATCTGAAATCACATGAATTGTCTGTCAATTCATTCAAAGACATATTGACTGAAATGTATTGTATTTACAATTAATTTGTATTTTGAATAACAATTAAAACAAGTTTTGATTAAATATTAATTATATATTCGTTTCATTCATGCAATCATTGGTACAGAGAATGGAAATCATAATGAGATGTGAAGTGAAATGATAGTGAAAATCAAAATTAAAGATTAATGACTCAAATGATTTAGTGTTGGATTTGATTAATGTGAGTAAAGCACACACACACACACCATGTGCTGCACAGGGATACAAATCTTCGGGGCTCAAGACATTTGATATATAGTGTGCTCTCAGTATATTTCGGGCACTTTATTATTGCCGTCAATATATGGTTGGATTGCAATCGATGTCATTATATATATATAGTGAATATAATGTATATAATGTATGGCATAATAACTGAAACTAACTTATAGTTAATGTGCGCCAAATATACGCCTTTTCTCTATTTATATGCTTTTTGTCTCTCTTTAATAATATTATACTATCGATGAAGAGGAGAGAAAGAGTGGAAAGTCATATTACAGAGAGGTTAGCACTGGCAGATTGATTTATATGCTTTCATTTGAGTCAGTTTTATATTGTAATTGAGTTTCACTTCATATCACACTCTATTCCTCAGTTTGACATTCACTCCATTCCTCCCATCCCTATATTTTTAATAGCAATTGCTTTGCATTAGTTTTACATGTATTTCATCATTCATTTCAATGTCTTATTTTCATCAATTAATCGCTGAATACATCATATAATTTATGTCAAAAAATCAAAGAGTATTTTATTGAACACCACTCTAGACAGTGATAGAACCCCTGCTCTATTCATCTTCTCTGTCCTCTCTTCCCCTTTCATCTCAGTTTCAGACAATTTTTGTCATTAAGGGACAAAATGAACCAACGTTTCAATGCCTTTCAAACATATCTGAGACAATAATTATAGACATTTGTATTGAGTAAAATTGAGTACTTTTTTGTGAGAAATTAGTGGAGAATAAAGAAAATCAATTATTTATTAGATCGTTATGTTATGCCTGTTCTCAACTACAGTCTCTCGTTTGTGTCACTCATTCTCCCCTCGAAAGTCCATTAAAAATATGATTACATTTAAAATAATAATTAAGTTATTATTATCTGTGAGAATACACACCGAATGGTGTCTACAGTCACTCCAGTCCCAGAGGTTTGGGACAAATATTAGTGAAATATTAGAAGAAAGCGAACATAAAAAATATATAAATACGAATGAGTGCTTCAAATGGGATAAAGTGAGTGCACAATAGGATAGACTGGTATTGGTTTACATGAATGCTTTGAGCATTTCCTTCAATTCTATGCATTCATTGCTATAAATAATTCAAACAATTTTTACTTTTATTTATAGATGATATTCAGTATAATTCATACTCTCTTTCAACTCATCACTTATGCAAACTTGTAATTCATGTTTTCATTTCATTTTTATATCATTTCATATATATTTTTATCATTATTTTATAGAAAGTCAAACATAAGTTCTTTATATTCTGTTCGCTATTGCAAACCTATCGGTGTTGTATAGCTTTAAAGATATGTTTAGACATATTTGAGCAAAAATAAGTGAAAGGAAATCAAAAATTTATGTATAGTTTTGATGATTGTATATCCGATGTCTTCCAATGACATCAATCATTGAAAATCTCACAAAACTTATATATTTCTCTGTTTTGTGTCGACCGAGAAATTTATTGCAAATATTATATAACAAATCCATATATTTCTCTGAAATACTATTCCTCGTCTGAGCTTTGATTTATAGTATTGTTTTCTCCCTTAATATTTTTGCTGACTTCGACCCCTTTGAAAAATATATACAAAATATAAGTTTGATTTCGTTTTTTCAAACATAGAAAACATATTTTATTTGTAAAGAATTATTTCAAAAACTAATGTTTTTTGACTTATTTTGAATAATCATAAAATGAAATATTTTTCTTAAGAATTATTTTCTCTTCTGTTATTGATTGAGATTAACTGGTGATGATATAAAGGGAGTGTAGTGTTGATGACATCCTCTTTGGTTCAATTTATTCGTTTATTGCACTCATTAACTAAATGTGATGATAATAGACATCATAAGACGGAAACCGTTTCAACTGATCTCAACTTAAAGGACAAGCATTTGATGACAACACTCTTGTCATTGTTATCGTTGATTAGACACAACTTTCTGTCAAAGAATATCAGACACAAATAATAATCAATTCTTGGTTATATTCAGTATATGTCATGCAATTGTGTTCACAGTATTTCATAAATCAATTATTTTGTAAATTCTTTTGCTCTCAAATCGACAGAAATTGCTATCAAAATAAATTAAACTCACATTCAATGGATTGTTATATAATGTCGGCTTTTATTCGATATTTTTCATTAAAATAAAATAAATATGATTTAAAATTATGTGAAATATTTTGAATATAAATATAATATGTTTTGATTTATTAATGAAATATAGATTTATTTCTATTGAAAATGTTTTCATTAATCCATTTAAAGCCTGACAAAAGAGTGTGAATATAACTAATGGAAAGAGAGAGTCATTTGTGTTAAAAGATTTGCAATGTTTTTTGATTAATATCAATGTCATTTCATGGGTGATGGCGTTGGAAGACATTGGAGGCAATCATTGCCAAAGTAGGGCATGATATACGCGTTCGGAGCAATGCATTACAATTGTCTGCTCCTATCGCACAGTTAGCTCACAATAGAGCTCAACTCACAACTAATTTATCATTTTGTAGCTCATCATTGATCCTATGCTCATAAGGTTCGGGTGCTATTAAATCAGGTCAGAGACAATGTGTCAGAACATTGGCTTATGGCATGTGATCACCAGTGAGTGTCAAATACAATGCCATTTGTGTCCAATTATCTCATCATATCATTGATGACGATCACAACAGAGGCATATCTTATGGCAATGACAGCACTTCCAGACAATTGCAATACAGATAAAAAGCTATTATTATATTCAAACACATTTTTGTCAATGAATTTCTCTATGATTAGTCCATTCATATTTATGGACCCTATGCCTCAACCCAGGGCTCATACCCAGGGTCTTTTATGTTTAATTAAATAAGATGAAAGAGATGAAGGATGGAGAGAAAGGACAGCTATCACTGGGCTCGAACACACGACCCAGCCTTACCACTGGATCACTGCCCTGATATGAAGTGAAAATCAGTTTACATTAATTACAATAAGTTTTCAATGAAATCATTGGTTGACTTCGAGTCAGTTAAGCCATTAAATCAAATATTGAAATACATTATTATTTCGGACAAAAAATTAACGGTAAGGAAAGGCAGTAAAAACAGTAGTCTTTCAGACATAAATCTCATAAAACATTACGACAACCGTTGGTGATATGAAATGTCATTGATGTGTTGGGCCAATGGGCCGGCAGTTTATTGGATCAAAGCTAACAATGTCTGAAAGTTTTTTTAGTTAAAAGGGGCGGTTAGCTATTGTATGGCCTGAGCTCTACCATATTTATGGCACTCATAGATATATTGCAACAATTTTTAGTATAATTTCAAGTTGTGAACAAATTTATGAAATACTTTTATAGTATGAAGTATGCCATTAATGCCAGTATCGTAGCAGTTGCGGCACTGGTATGCTATTACATACGAGTCCCCGAAGACGTTTTGCATAAATTGTGAGCGCCGGTCGTTAGTGTCGGGCCGGCAATAAAGCTAAAAATGGCAAATATAGCAAAACCACAATAAATGTCACCAAAAGATATTTATGGACAGTTAGAAGAGTGAATGAGCACTGGTATATGAGTCGAGGTTGTGTCGGTCCTAAAAGTTTAATGAACTGTTATATACGGTTTACAAGCATTCATATAAAGCAATATATTTATGGTTTAAGCGATTATTCATTCATTCATTGAATTCAATTTCGGTACACATTGTCTATACTGTACATGTGATGTTCGGTAAGGGAATGGCATTAACAAACGATGCGAACCATTCATCTCATGACAGGAAGTCTAACCAATTGACTGGTTTTATATCACTGCAAACCATAACCACTTTTAATCACTTTTCGGACATAAAATAAGTCCATAAAAGCAATAAATTTTATTTATTATGAAAGATATGTTTCGCTGTCTATTGAATAAAGACTTTTTCAAACATTATTAGCTCTTAGTCTCAAATAAGTTATAAAAACTTTTTGTTGTAATAATTTGTGCGAAAACATAACTGTTTTTTGTATTATAGCATAAATGCCAGAATCTGTTGAAGTTCTGATAAAGTCTTTCAATAAAGTGATTCAAATTTAATTATTAGTTTGATTTCGATATTCATTTCGATAAACAAATTAATAATTCAATTATTGTCTGCTTTTTTATCTGTTTTTATTGGCATTATATTTCACTAAAACTCATTGTCATTACATTTACTGACCTAACTCTCTTGGCTGTATACCAGCTCTCCCTCTCCTGGAGCTAAGCTCTGGTACATCCGATCATTAATCTCGTCGTCATTTTGACATTTGGTTGACATTTATCAACAAAGATAATCAAAGTGAAAGCCCATCACAAGAGTGGCCAACAATTTATTCAAAACATTTCATCGAATAACAAATTCTTGATTAAATCTGAGATAATGACTAAAATATAATAATTGCTTTTCTTTCAAATTATACAATATTTAATGCTTTAAAACATTTACTTTAAAGTAGTCTTTGATTCAAAGTTTGAATACTTTCAAAGTTTGCAAACTTAATGAAATGACTTATTCACACAATATATACTGTAATCAATGATCGGAATCATTTTTCTTGAAAGTGATGGTCAGATTTGAAAACTGTTTTTTAGAAAAGTTTTTTTCATTTTTATAGACAAAAGTTGTTTTGTTTTTTTCGTTAATCACAAAATTTTTTACATTACAAACAGGATGTTATGGGAGATAATGAAGACTAACTCATCAATTATAGTGATTGGGTCACCGTTTTGGGTGTTTCGCCTCCTGGGTATCATTTGTCACAGTGTTAAATGTCGGGCCCCAGTGTTCTGGGTCTAAATAAGTAGTGAACTGTGAGATACAATCAGATAAAGTAACAAAAAAGTGACTTCAATCGCATATAAGTCTCACAACTGAAACTCTGAACTCAAATAATTTATTAGTTGTCTTCGAGTGCAAAGCCGTGTTGTCCTCAACTTCTTGAGCTGACACAAGCGCACAGTGCGGTCTGGGGTCTGACATATGAGAATAAATGTCGTTAAATGAAAAATGATTAGTTTTCGTGAAAATCGTTTCGTTATTTACTATAAAACCAATCAATGCTTTCAATCTTCAAAACAGATATTTTCAATCATTAAATACAAAACTAATATTATATTCATATTATATCTGAATGGCTTCGAATCAATAGGTCTTTAGATATCTGGATCTATACTCAGACCTTTTAAACCATACCATTCCCTCTGACCTATGGATAGGGAAGAAAGTGGTTGAAAAATGTTTGGATATTTCTTAAGATATTATATTAATTATAATAATATATGAAATGTTTGCTTCCATTGAGTTATCGGTTGCTAACAATGAGTATATGATCTCCCTTTCCATACATCACTCATCCTAAATATACCAGAGCTCAGGAGACACTCAAAAATTATGAATTCCTATCACATGAGAGGAGAATATGGAAGGAATGAATTCAGATTAACTGTATTGCTATGAAAGATGACATTATTTTTTCACTCATTTTTCATACACTGTCACTGTGTTAGCGCCCAATCATTGGATGCCAGCGCGACTGTCTCTCCACTGTTGGCATCATTTTTCTTGTGATCAAATGCTCTTCTCTATTGTCACAAACATTTATCATAGTTTGCGTCCATTTATTTCATTGCCAGAAAAACTGTTCAATTATTTATTGTCAAAGAATTTGATGGATCTGTGAGTCTTAGACACAATATAATCGATCGTCAAAATGACCCGGTCTTCAACCATCTTATTCATCATCAATCAATTTGTTGATGGCATCACATTTTCATACAAAATATATAACAGTTTATATTCTTTAAGAATATTCTCTCTCTCTCTCTCTCCCTCTCTCTCTCTCTCTCTCTCTCTCTCTCTCTCTCTCTCTCTCTCTCAGCCTTTTTTGAAATTGATGACAAACAGAGATGTTTGGAAAGTCATGAAAAATGAACTCTAATTATAGGCAATTGTAAACAATTGATTCATTATTTGATTTGATATTAAAGCCAATCGATAGCCATATGTCTGAATGGGATGGCCATCAATAGGACAGTTGTCATATTTGAAAGATATATCACTATTTGATATACAGTTATTTAATAATGCGTTTGTGGTTTACATTGATATCCACAGACGTGATGTTAACTATGCCATTACTGTGCCTCAGAGCACATGTATTACCGTTTGCCACAAATCCTAAGATAACCTCAAAGACAATAATTCTTTTAATATTTGATACACAGATCAAAGCCCTAAGCGTTTCACTCTATACTGTTCTCCCTCTTTGATCACAGGGTGTCAGTCCTTTTAGGTGACAGTTCAACTGATTCTCTATTTATACCAATAATTATTAACTTTTATTAAATTTTTTGTCCAATAAGAATCCAATGAAAATATTGTTACAAAAATTACAAAACAGTTTGCATTTGAAGTCACATTAACTCAAAAAAGTGTCTCTTTTATAGCATTTAAAAAGTCTATGTTTTATAAGAATTGAGAAATATTATTCAATATCTCTTTTATGATTGTTTATGCAATATATTCTTGTTCTCAAATAAATTAAACCAACAGACCCTTAGGCCAACAAAGGGATCAAATTGTGAAATACGGTATAAGGCGGCACAGGGAGGCATATACTGTAGAGAGACAAAAATATCCTTATGATGTATACAGTATAGCATTTCCATTCTATGTCAGTCTATATACTGTATTGTGAATCAAATGATTGATTAATGCAATTCTGATGCAATTTTGATGGAAAAAAAGCCAAAAGTAATACATATTTCAAATAAATTTCACTTAAAGTGCATGTAATCTACACTTCAGTGCAGTTATGGCTAACACGTTATATACAGAACTGAATATAAATATTATTATAAGTTTTTAAGTAATTAAATATCAATTGAAAATATCTTTTAAATCTTAAATACAGTATATTTTGAATAAATACTACAAAATGTGCTTTGAATTGGTTTATGAATTAAATGTATTTTCGTTATATCTTATAGAAAATAATGAATAAAACTTTAGACATAAGAGAAATGTTTTTTAACGTTAACTTAATTTTCATTTATATCATTCTTAACGTCTTCACAACAATTGATTAATGGATAAACTTTTTGTTGAAATCATTAATTTGAGCTCAAATTGTTATTTTCCATTATTTTTCATTATTATCTATTAGTTTCTATGAGAACATTGTTTTACTTTATTCTATATTCAACTTTATATACAATAAAAATTGCTTAATTATTTATATGAATCGAGACCAGGGGTATAATGAGAAAATGTGGTGTAGTCAAGCATTTGCATACATGTGAAGAATTGTAACTAAATATGAATGATATTATCATATAATTTAAGATATAATACACAAATAGATTTATTTTCACTAATATAACACTATTTGGTTTGGATGTGAAATATATTCTAATCCTTATTATACAGTAATTCTCAAAACTTTATTATTTAAACAAAATTTTAAATTTTTATATTCATATGTGTTTGTAATAATACTTAACAAATTGAATGCAATTTCAAGTCTACAACTAATGGCCAGACATTAATTTTAGTGATCAGTTGAGAGCACACATAGTCTTCATAAATAAACATCAAAACCAAAAGCAATGTTTTGGCGGAAATTAATTTAATTTATTGCCCCAAATGTCATGCGATTAACGGTTACAAAACGCTATTGTATTCTCTATTTCGTATTAATTATTCAAAATGTTTTCAACACAACAATAGAGTTAAAGGGAATGGATATAAACAACTCGTTTAGAGCTTTAGTATTAATAATACAAATATTATTCACAACTAAACTGTTCTCAAAAATGGATGACATCGGTAGGAATGGGTAGGAAGAGTAGGGTTTGAGCTATACTTTTGTCCGAAGTACAGGTAATAAAATGAAATACAGTGCAAATGTTAGGCCAATTGTGTGCTGACTGTGCGTTAAGCTGTTGGCCATAAATCTTGATTATTGTCTGTCTGTGCTATGTATAAGTGCTTTGAGCCTAAGATGGATGATCTGTACAACAATAGCAGTTCTTTGGGTACAGTCCTAACACTATCAATACAGTGTGTGTCCCATCCCTTCCCTCTGGAACAAAGAAATGCATTAAAAGCCTAAAGAACTATAGATTTCTCTTTCATTTCATGTTCTCATTTTATGAGCATTTATTCAATACTTTGTTTTGAAGTTCACTTTTGACTGAAGAACTCAGAGACAGAAACAGAGAAAATAGGAGTTAGTCTTAAATTGTTTTTATACTAAATTCACTCGACTGTCAGTGTATATACCAGTGCTCTATTGACAGTCTAAGATATTCTGGGTTATAAATTACTTTCATTGGGAATTATGGCAGAAATAAAAGGAAAAAATGATTTCAAAGCAATAGTTAAGAAATAAATAAAGAATACTTGAAATGATTTATAAATATTTTCAACCAATTGATAGAATGTTTATAGACATGGCTTTCAAACTCAGTCCTCAATACAAGAGATACAAATTAAAGGACAGTTTTATTTTCATGAACTCATCAAAAGTGTTTAAAATGTATTTATTTATGTTTTATAAAAATTTTGATTTTTATGTGAGGTTTTGAAACGGAATTATTGGACACACAATAGAGACAAATGTGTGTCTGCTTTGAATTCTGTATATTTTTAATGATAATAAAAATGCAAAACATATAATATTTCATAGATTATGGCTCTGAATATACGACTGACTCTTGCATTGATAATACCATTTGATTAATAGTCTTTCATTTTATTATCTCATTTCAATTTTTCCATTTATACCGTTCCCTTCACATCCATATCCATATATTCTGTACTTTATTAGCAAATGTTTTAAAATTAATGGATTCTTAACAATATTTTTCAGTTTCACAGTTTTGGTTACATTAATGATAGAGAAAGAAATGAATATTAAAAATATTAACAATAAATGGGAAACAATTTATTATTAAAAATAGTCACACAATTAGAGGCCTTTAGAGCCTAAAAATGACACAACTTTCGGTGAAACCAAACAATCAAATAAAAGCTCTCTTTTTAAGGATAATGTGTGACATAGACTGAGTTCACACAAAGGATGAATCAAATGAGAAATGATTGTCTCTTTTGATCCAAAATTACAATATCGTATCGTTTTGGCCCTACTCTATACAACTGTGTCATTGTATGTGTGCTCTCAATAGAGTGACTCGTTTTTCATTCTGACGGCAGAAAACATTATATACACTGTGTGTTTGAGCTCTTGTGCGTCCTTTTCCTCCCTGTGTTGTATGCAAGCGATAATTTGTGGTCTGCATTGCCTTCTAATGATCGGACACATAGTTATTATGTATGAGCGCCTCATCTCTATCATCAATCATTTGCTATCTGTGCTCAAACTCATTGTGTTCTCCATTCAAACAAACGCAACATTAACTTATCGGTCGTCCACAACATACCGGCCCTCTCCGGGCTTTCCTTTGTGTGTCACATGTTATGATCGGATGGTTCTGTTACCTCTCCAGCGCCAACACATTATTTTCATTCCTTCCCCCTTAAAGTGTCATAATATATATAAAATATTAGTTCAAAAATCAATGATTAAATTACTAGTAATATATCACCTCTTTCTGGTTGAGGGCTGTCTGTGTGTGCAGTTCCTCAGCCTCAGCCAGCAGTTCACATCTGACCCTTTATTATGTGAAAAATGTATTTTTGTTATCAATTGTGTTTAGACACAGAATTAATACAATCACAAACTATAACACAATACACGTATAGACCATTCAGTGATCATTTTGAAAATAATCTTTTTTCAGTTCAATCGATAGCTTTTTATTATTATTGAAGCGATTTTTTGGATGAAAAATGATGTGAAAATGTTATACACATTGAAAAAATTGATAAAAAATATGAATTATTAATAATTTTAATGGTTTTGAGAAAATTAATTATAAAATGATGTCAAATGTTATTAATTTTGATCGATTGACAAAACAAACGAACAAACATTGAAATAAAAATAATTTTGAATTTATTCTTTAAATGATATTTTCGTTGAGAGTAAAAATACATTACTATTATGTTATGACATATTTTTTAGTGAAGAAAACGCAATGTTTTTGACTTTCAGATCATTAGACCAATGTTTAGTTGATATACCATTTGAACGTCTAATCAATCAAATGTCTGAATACTAAACAGTATTTTTTGTCTTCAATGTTCTAATGGTTGTCCGAAAAGACGAATGCATTTGAAAGAGTGCTATAAACTCAGCACTCAATGGTTGTGTTGAATGAATGAGCGGATAATATGATGGACAGAACCTATGATTAAAAAATAATAAGTCATACATATTGAGGAAAGTCTAATATTTTGGATCACTTTCACTGACCTTTTCATAACTGACATTCAGTGATGAATGGCAAACAAATCCCCTCTTTAGGGGCCAAAAATCAATGGTAAAAATGTTTTTTGGGTATCGAGAAAATGTGCTCTCATTTTGTTGATGGAAATAAGAAACGAATGGTTTATTTGCATTAATGAAGACCAAAACCATTGCTTATATTATATGATATTTGTGTCGAAGCCATCGATCATGAAATGTTGTGACCAAATGGCTCTTTCACTGCTTCCCAATCAAATGGATCATATGATATATCTGAGCACATATACCATCGAAAGGGATATCTGTTCTCTAAATACAATGCTATCATTTATTCTGGTTTTTGTTTATTGATGAGAAGGAAGTGATTTGTTATGATTTTATCGACAATTTTAACATAACGTTTGAATACATTGAATTTGATTATATTTTTCATTAATGTTTTGAATTCATTGACAAAAAGTATTGTCAAAAAATTGTAATTTATTTGTCAATGTATTTCTATACATAACATGTATTTCCCATTAATACTATTGACTTTAATTTGTGACTTATATATTGATTATAAAAATTTTTAATTGAATTTAAATCTAATGAATAAAGAGTTGAGTCTAATGTTGAACTAATTTATTTTTGGCTTAAGATTTATGATTATTTATGTTGTTTTGAATCCATTTAAGGTTACGTTTCACCAACTCTTGTAATCAATTTTATTTCAATGTCTTGTTTTCATTTGATGTTAAAAATTTAAAATAAACACAAAACCACACTTGAGTTGAAGTTGTACTCAAGAGTGTGTACCCGAACCTAATATTATTATAAATGTTAACAAAAAATTGTTTGACTTTTATTTGGTTAATGTATAACAGAATTAATATTTCATTCATATTTGAATTCAGTAATGAATATACAGTAGAATCAAGTCATACAGTGTTAGTGAAGTGTATATTAAAGCCATTTTTCAATTAACACAAGTTTTTGAGTAACAAAGGATTAGAACTTCATATTCAATGACCACTAAAATGAAAAATATTTAATTTTAATTAATATAATAAAAACAAAATCATTAAAAAATATAATCAAATTAAAGCCGTCTTTACTTATAGTTAAAATTATATCTATTAAACAATACAACAAAAAGTGTCAAAATTATGAAAATTTAACAAATATTTCACATTTAATGCGACAAAAGATTTATTTATTTTATTTATATTTATAATACGTTATTCAATGAAATAAAATGTGAAAAAGTCTTCAATGAATGAAAAGTAAGTTTACTTTAGGAATGAAAAAGAGAGAAAAAAACTAAAATAAATACAAGTCTCGAGTCTTTGAAATGTCAATACTTTAAGCGAACATATAATATGAAGAATAGGTTTTGTAATGCTGTCGATGCGTGTGGTCTGGCGTTGACTGACATCTCGCCATAAGAGCACCGGTTTTTGATGAATGAGTTCCACCAACAAAAATGATTATCATTAGTCTATCTCTTAAAACACAACTAAAACAAACTCTCCAAAGAGACCCAACACTTACTTTGAAGAGAACTCCCTATTTCTACCTGTGCTGAGTGTCTGTGTGTGAAGTAAAGGTAACCGAAAATAGTTTACGAGTAAATGAAAAATATATAAAATATATATATTTAATGATAATATGAAAAATACTAATACATTGGTCAAGAGTCAAGTCTTACTCAAGACTTACATTATTTACTCTAATATAAATATATTAAATGTTTTGAGAATTTATTTCAATTATTTAAATGCAATGAAAATAGAAAATAATTTATTTAATAAAACATTTATTTTCAAAAACACATTAATGTTTAAGTCAATGAAATTCATAAAATTTATTGAAAATATTTAAAATTATTCTGATTTTCGGGTCATTTTGTAATCAATATTTCAATTGAATTCAAAGCAGATGTTCGACGATATGTCTGAATATTATTCACGAATTATAAATATTTTATTATCAAAACTATGCAAACAGATGTCTAACCTTCTACCGGTGCTCACACATACCTATGGCATATAATATCAATGATTGATAACATAATCAATTCCTAAATCACTGGACATAACATTTATGTGAATTATAAACAATTTAATTGAATTAATATACGATTCATTCACTTATCAATCTCTCAAAACATTTATCAAATGCTTGATAACTACAAAACTTTCATTTCATTGCAATAATCAAAAATTTAAACACAAATATTTGATTTTCATTTTCTTTATCGAATGAATCAAATAATAAAAAAATTGAAATTTATTTTTTTTAGTCAAAAGTGAGCTTTAAATCAAATATGTTTGAGATTTTATGAGTTTTTCGCAAAGATTTATATATTTGTTGTTAAAATATGATATAAAAGGACATGAATTTCAAAGAAATCATAAATAAATCAATCATTTTTGAGTTGAATTTTTATTTATTTATTTTATTTTATATAGTTTTTGATTATATGATATAAATCGTTATTTTCTTTCTTTTGTTACATTACATTCATTTGATTTTTTGCAATCATATAAAGAGTTATATTTGAAATATTTTAACATTTTATTCATATTTAATAAAATATTATTCAATTTTATAATAAAATTTAATACTATTCCAATCAATGTCTATAAAATCATTTCAAATATTTATATTTATATTGTTATGAATAATGTGTTCATTAAATCATTAATTGTTTTACTTAAAAAGTTCACAAATTTGTGAAGTTTTTTATCCTTTAATAGATTTATAGTTAACTATAAATTGCTAAGAATTGATATGTGGGACAGGTATTAGGGACACACCCTTACGTCTGAGACAACTGTGCTTTCACTTATATATTATTATAAATAATTAATTACAAAAATAATAAAAAATTGATTTAAAGCAATCACTTATTATTAATCAATGTCTTAATAAAAGCTCAAAAATATTCATATATTAAATAAATAGTTTGTTTTGTTATATTATTTGACAAAATAAGTGACTTTTGTTTAATCGTTGCTTAAAATCACTTTTATATAGACTTTGTTTGCTTTAGGATTAAATCGACAAAAACAACATCTTTTGAACATTGAAATTGTGTTTCAAATAATATATAACTTTTTATATAATATATTTTCTATGTCTAAAAGCCTTCATTTCAGTGATTAATAGTCTTCAGTCATTGTATGAAAATTAAAAACTGAAATTCAAATTAAATACTATTAATCATTGAGTTTTATTTTGCAATTTCTAACAGATTTATCATTAGTTTTTCAAAATCATTATTAATATAATTAATTACTTCTAAACGACTTAACTTTCATTTGGTTTTAAGGGTTTTTTCATTATTATTATTATTTTCACTTTTATTTTACACCCTTTTATGATTAAAATATTTTAATGATATGTGAGAAAAAAAAATTTTCATTTTTTTTAATATCAATTGATTTATGTCTTAAATATGAGTTTCAAGAAATTAATTCTTTTGAATAAAAAAACATTAATTTATTTTAATGCCATTCAGACAGTGTTTATAATATCTCAAGGCTTTCATTACAATTTCATCGTTCATTTGGTTTATTTGAATCTA